>CAMAPF010001313.1:0-85049 GCA_945859915.1 Cuscuta epithymum | reverse complement strand
CCCTCAACCCTAAACCCTAAACCCTAAACCCTAAACCCTAAACCCTAAACCCTAAACCCTAAACCCTAAACCCTAAACCCTAAACCCTAAACCCTAAACCCTAAACCCTAAACCCTAAACCCTAAACCCTAAACCCTAAACCCTAAACCCTAAACCCTAAACCCTAAACCCTAAACCCTAAACCCTAAACCCTAAACCCTAAACCCTAAACCCTAAAACCCTAAACCCTAAACCCTAAACCCTAAACCCTAAACCCTAAACCCTAAACCCTAAACCCTAAACCCTAAACCCTAAACCCTAAACCCTAAACCCTAAACCCTAAACCCTAAACCCTAAACCCTAAACCCTAAACCCTAAACCCTAAACCCTAAACCCTAAACCCTAAACCCTAAACCCTAAACCCTAAACCCTAAACCCTAAACCCTAAACCCTAAACCCTAAACCCTAAACCCTAAACCCTAAACCCTAAAACCCTAAACCCTAAACCCTAAACCCTAAACCCTAAACCCTAAACCCTAAACCCTAAACCCCTAAACCCTAAACCCTAAACCCTAAACCCTAAACCCTAAACCCTAAACCCTAAACCCTAAACCCTAAACCCTAAACCTTAAACCCTAAACCCTAAACCCTAAACCCTAAACCCTAAACCCTAAACCCTAAACCCTAAACCCTAAACCCTAAACCCTAAACCCTAAACCCTAAACCCTAAACCCTAAACCCTAAACCCTAAACCCTAAACCCTAAACCCTAAACCCTAAACCCTAAACCCTAAACCCTAAACCCTAAAACCCTAAACCCTAAACCCTAAACCCTAAAACCCTAAACCCTAAACCCTGAACCCTAAACCCTGAACCCTAAACCCCTAAACCCTAAACCCCTATACCCTAAACCCTAAACCCTAAACCCTAAACCCTAAACCCTAAACCCTAAACCCTAAACCCTAAACCCTAAACCCTAAACCCTTAACCCTTAACCCTAAACCCTAAACCCTTAACCCTAAACCCTAAACCCTAAACCCTAAACCCTAAACCCTAAACCCTAAACCCTAAACCCTAAACCCTAAACCCTAAACCCTAAACCCTAAACCCTAAACCCTAAACCCTAAACCCTAAACCCTAAACCCTAAACCCTAAACCCTAAACCCTAAACCCTAAACCCTAAACCCTAAACCCTAAACCCTAAACCCTAAACCCTAAACCCTAAACCCTAAACCCTAAACCCTAAACCCGCCCTTAGGGTTTAGAGCATATGTTGAAAAATATGCTCATATTGTAAGATTCACCGTAGTTAGAATCATGTTTAACACTTGCCCACACCACACGCCCACACGCATGCACGCACGCACGCACGAACGCACGCACGCCTGCCCGCACGCACGCACGTACGCAAGCACGCACGCCCACACACACACGCACTCACACACGCACACACGCACGCCCGCACGCAAGCCTGCACACACGCACGCACGCCCGAACGCCCTTATGCCCGCACGCCCTCCTGCCCGCCCCGCACACACGCCCACCAGCATGCCCGCCCGCACGCACACACGCACGCATGCACGCACGCCCACATGCACGCACACACGCACACACACACGCAAGCCCCCACACACACGCCTGCCCACACGCACGCACGCAAGCCCGCACGCCTGCACGCCCGCCCACCACCCGCACGCATGCACGCCAGCACGCACGCACACCCGCACGCACACCCACACGCGCACACACACACACACACGCCCACGCCCGCACGCACGCACGCCCGCACGAACGCACGCACGCACGCCCCACACGCACGCCCGCACGCCCACACGCCCGCACACATGCCCCCACGCACGCCCAAACACGCACGCACGCACGCACGCCCACACACACACACCCGCACGCCCGCACGCACGCCCGCACGCACGCCAGCACGCACGCCCCCCACGCACGCACGCCCCCACGCACGCACGCACGCGCACGCACACACGCCCCGCCCGCTCGCACGCCCGCACGCACGCACGCACGCACGGCCACACTCCCGCACGCACGCACGCAAGCCCACACACGCGCACGCACGCACGCTCGCCCGCCCGCCCCGCACGCACACACGCCCGCCCGCCAACGCTCGCACACACGCACGCATGCCTGCACGGACTCCCGCACGCCCCGCTCGCACGCACAAACGCATACCCACATGCACGCACACACGCACACACACCACGCAAGCCCACACACACACGCACGCACGCACGCACGCACGCCTGCACGCACGCCCGCACGCACGTCCACACGCCCCGCCCACGCCTACACGCACGCACACCCATACACACGCACGGACGCACCCATGCATGCCCACACGCACGCCCACACACACGCCCACACGCAAGCCCACACGCCCCCCCCCCCCCCCCCCCCTCACACACACACACACGTCGCCCGCACGCCCGCACGCCTGCTAACGCCCGCTCACACGCACGCGCACACACACACAAACACACGCCCACCCCCCCACATACACACGCACGCACGCACGTACGCACGCCCGCTAGCACACGCACGCACCCACACACGCCCGCATACACACACACACACCCACGCACGTACGCACGCACGCACGAACGAACGCACGCACGCACGCCTGCCCGCACGCAAGCCCACACACGCACGCACGCACACACGCACACACGCACGCACGCACGCACGCACACATGCCCCCACGCACGCCCAAACACGCACGCACGCACGCACGCCCACACACACACCCGCCCGCACGCCCGCACGCCCGCACGCCCGCACGCACGCCAGCACGCACGCCCCCACGCACGCACGCCCCCCACGCACGCGCGCACGCGCACGCACACACGCCCGCCCGCCCCGCACGCACGCACGCACGCATGCCCACACACGCGCACGCACGCTCGCCCGCACGCACGCACGCACGCACACACGCCTGCCCGCCCACGCTCGCACACACGCACGCAAGCCCGCACGCACGCATGCCTGCACGAACTCCCGCACTCCCGCTCGAACGCACACACGCATACCCACATGCACGCACACACGCACACACACACGCAAGCCCACACACACACCCACGCACGCCCGCACGCCCGCACGCCTGCACGCACGCCCGCACGCCCGCACGCCCGCACGCACGTCCACACGCACGCACGCCCACGCCTACACCCATACACACGCACGGACGCACCCACGCATGCCCATACGCACGCCCACACGCACGCCCACACGCAAGCCCACACGCGTCCCCCCCCCCCCCCCCCTCACACACACACACACGTCGCCCGCACGCCCGCCCGCCTGCTAACGCCCGCACACACACACGCACACACACACACCCGCACACACACACAAACACACGCCCACCCCCCCCACATACACACGCACGCACGCACGTCCGCACGCACGCTAGCACACGCACGCACCCACGCACGCCCGCATACACACACACACACATCCACGCACGTACGCACGCACGCACGCACGCCTGCCCGCACGCAAGCACGCAAGCCCACACACGCACGCACGCACACACGCACACACGCACGCAAGCCCGCACACACGCACGCAAGCCTGCACGCACGCCCGCACGCCCTTATGCCCGCACGCCCGCACACACGCACGCCCGCACGCACGCACACACGCACGCATGCACGCACGCCCACATGCAGGCACACACGCACATGTACACGCACGCACGCAAGCCCGCACGCAAGCCCGCCCGCACGCACGCCTGCACGCGCGCACGCCCGCCCACCTGCACGCATGCACGCCAGCACGCACGCACACCCGCACGCACGCCCACACGCACACACACACACACACCCGCCCACGCACGCACGCCCGCACGCCCGCCCCCACGCACGCCCCCACGCACGCACGCCCCCACGCATGCCCCCACGCACGCCCAAACATGCACGCACACGCACACGCCCGCCCGCACGCCTGCACGCACGCCCCCACGCACGCACACGCACGCACACACGCCCGCCCGCTCGCACACCCGCCCGCACGCCCGCACGCACGCCCGCACGCCCGCACGCAAGCACGCCCGCACGCACGCACGGCCACACGCACGCACGCACGCAAGCCCACACACGCACACGCACGCACGCTCGCCCGCACGCCCGCACGCGCACACACACGCCCGCCCGCCCACGCTCGCACACACGCACGCAAGCCCACACACGCACGCAAACCCACACACACGCACGCCCGCACGCACGCATGCCTGCACGGACTCCCGCACGCCCGCACGCACGCCCGCACGCACGCCTGCACGCCCACATGCACGCACACACGCACACACACACGCAAGCCCACACACACACACACGCACGCACGCCCGCACGCCTGCACGCACGTCCGCACGCACGCACGCACGTCCACACGCACGCCCGCCCGCCAACGCCTGCACGCACGCACACCCATACACACGCACGGACGCACCCACGCACGCCCACAGACACGCCCACACGCAAGCCCACACACCCCCTCCCCCCCCTCACACACACACACGTCGCCCGCACGCCTGCTAACGCCCGCACACACGCACGCACACGCACACGCACCCGCACACACACACAAACACACGCCCACCCCCCACATACACACGCAAGCACGCACGCACGCCCGCATACACACACACGCACGCGCGCACGCGCACGCACACACGCCCGCCCGCTCGCACGTCCGCCCGCCCGCCCGCACGCACGCCCGCACGCATGCCCACACACGCGCACGCACGCTCGCCCCCGCCCGCACGCACGCACGCACACACGCCTGCCCGCCCACGCTCGCACACACGCACGCAAGCCCGCACGCACGCATGCCTGCACGAACTCCCGCACTCCCGCTCGAACGCACACACGCATACCCACATGCACGCACACACACACGCAAGCCCACACACACACCCACGCACGCCCGCACGCCCGCACGCCTGCACGCACGCCTGCACGCCCGCACGCACGTCCACACGCACGCACGCCCACGCCTACACCCATACACACGCACGGACGCACCCACGCATGCCCATACGCACGCCCACACGCACGCCCACACGCAAGCCCACACGCGTCCCCCCCCCCCCTCACACACACACACACGTCGCCCGCACGCCCGCCCGCCTGCTAACGCCCGCACACACACACGCACACACACACACCCGCACACACACACAAACACACGCCCACCCCCCCACATACACACGCACGCACGCACGTCCGCACGCACGCTAGCACACGCACGCACCCACGCACGCCCGCATACACACACACACACATCCACGCACGTACGCACGCACGCACGCACGCCTGCCCGCACGCAAGCACGCAAGCCCACACACGCACGCACGCACACACGCACACACGCACGCAAGCCTGCACACACGCACGCAAGCCTGCACGCACGCACGCACGCCCGCACGCCCTTATGCCCGCACGCCCGCACACACGCACGCCCGCACACACACACGCACGCATGCACGCACGCCCACATGCAGGCACACACGCACATGTACACGCACGCACGCAAGCCCGCACGCAAGCCCGCCCGCACGCACGCCTGCACGCGCGCACGCCCGCCCACCTGCACGCATGCACGCCAGCACGCACGCACACCCGCACGCACGCCCACACGCACACACACACACACGCCCGCCCACGCACGCACGCACGCCCGCACGCCCGCCCCCACGCACGCACGCCCCCACGCATGCCCCCACGCACGCCCAAACATGCACGCACACGCACACGCCCGCCCGCACGCTTGCACGCACGCCCCCACGCACGCACACGCACGCACACACGCCCGCCCGCTCGCACGCCCGCCCGCACGCCCGCCCGCACGCCCGCACGCCCCGCACGCAAGCACGCCCGCACGCACCCACGGCCACACGCACGCACGCACGCAAGCCCACACACGCACACGCACGCACGCTCGCCCGCACGCCCGCACGCGCACACACACGCCCGCCCGCCCACGCTCGCACACACGCACGCAAGCCCACACACGCACGCAAACCCACACACACGCACGCCCGCACGCACGCATGCCTGCACGGACTCCCGCACGCCCGCACGCACGCCCGCACGCACGCCTGCACGCCCACATGCACGCACGCACGCCCACATGCACGCACACACACACACGCAAGCCCACACACACACACACGCACGCACGCCCGCACGCCTGCACGCACGTCCGCACGCACGCACGCACGTCCACACGCACGCCCCGCCCGCCAACGCCTGCACGCACGCACACCCATACACACGCACGGACGCACCCACGCACGCCCACAGACACGCCCACACGCAAGCCCACACACCCCCTCCCCCCCCCCCTCACACACACACACGTCGCCCGCACGCCTGCTAACGCCCGCACACACGCACGCACACGCACACGCACCCGCACACACACACAAACACACGCCCACCCCCCACATACACACGCAAGCACGCACGTACGCACGCCCGCTAGCACACGCACGCACCCACGCACGCCCGCATACACACACACACCCACGCGCGTACGCACGCACGCACACACACACACGCCCACACCCACGCACGGCCACACGCACGCACGCACCCACACACGCCCACACGCCCACACACATACACACACACCCAAGCACGCACGCACGCACGCACGCACGCCCGCCTGCCCACGCCTGTACGCACGCACACACACCCATACACACGCCCCGGACGCACCCAAGCACGCCCACACACGCCCCCCCTCCCCTCCCACACACCCACACACCCACGCACACACACACGCACACACGCACGCACACACGCACGCACGCCCACACACCCACACACATACCCACACACCCAAGCACGCACGCACGCCGCCTGCCTACACCTGCACGCACGCGCTCGCACACACACCCATACACACGCACAGACGCACCCACGCACGCCCACACACACGCCCACAAGCATGCCCACACACGCACGCACGCCCACACACGCACGCACACGCCCACCCACCCACACACACACCCAAGCATGCACGCACACCCGCCCGCCCATGCCTGCACGCACACACACACCCATACACACACACGCAGGCACCCACGCACGCCCACACACACGCCCCCACACGCCCCCTCACAAACACACACGCGCGTGCGCACTTACGCATGCGCCTACGCACGCCCACCCGCACGCCCGCACGCCCGCACGCCCACACACCCACACACATACACACACACCTAAGCACGCACGCACGCACGCACGCCCACGCCTGTACGCACGCGCGCACACACCCATACACACGCACGAATGCACCCACGCACGGACGCACACGCCCCCCCCCCCCCCACACACACACGCTCACACGGCCGCACGCACGCACGCACGCACGCCCGCACGCCTGCAGGCACGAACGCCCACATGCACGCCCATACGCACACACGCACGCCCACACGCACGCACGCCCACACGCACACACACCGCAAGCCCACACACACACGCCAGCCCGCACGCCCATACGCCCACCCCACACACCCACCCACACCCATGCCCGTTGTGACGACTCTCCCAAATATCGAAGTATGCCGCGGCATAGCAGGCACTTCGGGCCGCGGCATGGCAGGCAAGTGCCCCGCGGCATGGAAGGCAAGTACGCTGCGGCGTGGCAAAGTGATACGCCGCGGCATGGCTGTAACACCCCCAAATTTCCCACCCAAAAATACCTTTAAATAATGATTTATTCAAAAGAATTTAAACTTTATTTGAAAACATCAGAATTGTGCAGCGGAAATTTAAATGGAAATAAGGGGCGTTACCGCCACACTCGGTTCTCACATAACCGAGTGCACAGGCTAACCACCACCAATACAACTTCATAAATGTGAATAAAACAAATTTCTCGTATTTAATTTGTGTAACTATGAGATATTAAGACTTTATTTTACTTGCATATGTGTGATATGCTATGAGATGGAATATTTTTACAAACCTCAGTTTAGTGTGTGTATTTATTTATTTATGAGATCAAATATTTTACTTGCATTTGAGGAATTGTAAAGCATTTTGAGAAGGTTTCGACATGCCTAAAAAGAGTTTTAACATGTGTTTTGACAAAATTATATATGTATCAAACATGATTATTTTACAGGGTTGAGTAGGCCCTTACTTAGCATTTCAAGCTAATTTTTGTTTCTTTGTGTTTTCTTTCTGTACATGATTTTGTACAGGTGGAGACTTGGTGATGATTTCGAGAGCTTCCGCTAGAACACGTAGATTAAAGTGATCGAGTAATTCACATTTGGTTTAATTATAATACTCATAGTTACACAAATTAAATACGAGAAATTTGTTTTATTCACATTTATGAAGTTGTATTGGTGGTGGTTAGCCTGTGCACTCGGTTATGTGAGAACCGAGTGTGGCGGTAACGCCCCTTATTTCCATTTAAATTTCCGCTGCACAATTCTGATGTTTTCAAATAAAGTTTAAATTCTTTTGAATAAATCATTATTTAAAGGTATTTTTGGGTGGGAAATTTGGGGGTGTTACAAGTTGGTATCAGAGCCTTTAAATTTTCCAAAATGGGAATCTCAAACATTTTGGAAGATTTTCAAATCGGAGATTTTCAAATAAAACTTTCCATCAAGTGACTGCGGTATAAAAAAAAACATACATTTTCTGAGATTTTGTTAAACTCGCTTAGGTGAGCTTTTGTTTTCTAGAACCTATTGAAACTTTTGCAAGAAGATTTCTCAAATGTTTTTCATGTTTTATGTCAAAAAAAAAAAATTTACTGGTTTTCGAAATGTGTTTCAAAGAGAAGAAACTTTTAGGAGTAATAAACGGACTAAGAAAATATTTTGTAACAAAATTTAGGATGACGTGGTGAGCTTGTGAGATATTCATTTTATATATGTGTGGAATTATGTGAATATTATTAATGGCTTAAACTAGGCATATTGGTGATATATCCCCCTAGGAGAGATTTAGCACCAGGGCTTATGTGCTATTGTGCTTCGATTTTTTTTTTTTTTTTTTGTATTCTGTAGAATACAAGTTAAGAATATTTCTAGGGAAATTTTAAGATTATGCTTCGTGGACGAATCATTCTTTTAAGGAGGGTGGAATGTAACACTCCTTAAATATAAGAAAAAGATTTTAATATAACATGTTATACATGTTAATAGGTACTTGTGATTTTTTTTTAAGCTTATGTTTCGGGACGAAACATCTTTTAAGGAGGGTAGAATGTGATACTCCGAAAATTTCAAATTAAATAAATAATTATCTTATCAAATAAAATGTTATAAAAGTGACATTTTAATAGGTGTTAGGTTGACCAGATAAGAGGTTGACTTAAATAACAAAAGTGGAGTTTTGTAAAAACTGATAAGTATTCATCTGACAGAAATTATTAAAGTGACATTTTAACAATTTTAATGGATTAATAATAGGTGTACAAATATACACTAAATTACATAGGTAGTACAAAAGTAACAATGTTAAAATAATTGACTTTTCAAATCTAAATACATACATACCTATCTATACACAATAACAATATCATATATACTCCATACATATCAATATGCTATTAGTATAATATAAAATACAATGTATCTGTTCACAGAGACATAACCACATCAATAACAATAATATATACTCCCTCTGTTCTAATTTGTTTTGCAAAGTCAACAATTTTTGGTCAACCAATAATAAAAGTCAACCCTCCGTATGGATAATTGATACAATTTTTAATAACTAAAGTTTATCTATTCAAAAACTACATTAAAATCTCTTCAAAGTTGTAAACTCCAAATTAGAATATAATTAAAAATTGACACCCTAATTAAGTGAACAAAACGAGACTGTTTGATTGAGAAAAGTCAAATTTGCAACTCTTTTTGGGACGGATGTAGTATATGCAACTTGCAGACTGAGCCATGTACATTCATGGGGTCCAAATTAAAGAAAGATGAGATATATAACAACTCAGACCTTCGGCTGGGGTAGATATACCCTACTAATAAATACCAATAAAGTATACATAAATGATGGACTTGAATTTCAATAATATACTTGGCTCCTGCAAGAGAAAACAAACATGAAATAATTAACAATAATGCATGAAGCCAAAAATAATATACACATGCGTCCCATGCCATGTGTATGATTGCATGAAGCCAAAAATAAACAAAGCCAGAACATTCGTATGTATCTCGGTACCTGGTATAATATACTAATGGTATAATAAACAAAGCACAAAGGGAAACCTTTTATAATATACTTGGTATTTACATACTCTCTATATATTAATGTACACTTACCCCATCGTTTGACGAAACCCAAAGAGGAGGCCGGCCAAACTCTAGTCACCTACTCCATATATAGATAAGAGAGAAAAAAAAAATGAGAAACGTAGGGAGGGAGAGAAAAGAGAGAAGAAAGGAGCGAGAGAGAGACGGTTAGTTCGCCGCCTGGGCAGAGGGAAATCGCCGGAGTTGTGGCCTAACTAGTTCTCACGCCGGAAGAAGGAGGCCGCCGGTGAACAATTGCATCGGGAGGTGAGGCCGACAGAAGTGTAACTGCCAGGCCAGACCACCGGTCCTTCATGCCGTCTCATGATGGCTTGTCGTTGCCGTTTCCGTCGGAGGAAGAGTAAACGTACTCTGCGTCGCCGGCCGGACTTCATTAACGAGGAAGACGACCGAGTACGTAAGTCCTCTGCGTCTTTTTACTTCCTTGGTACACCGGACATTAGATATACTTTGGACATTTTGATAATATAATCCTTAATAAACAGAGTAGTTGGGCTAAGATAACAATAATAATAATAATAATAATAATAATAATAATAATAATAATAATAATAATAATAATAATAATAATAATAATAATAATAATAATAATAATAATAATAATAATAATAATAATAATAATAATAATAATAATAATAATAATAATAATAATAATAATAATAATAATAATAATAATAGTAATAATAATAATAATAATAATAATAATGGGTTAGGAGGAACTGGATAAAAATGCATAAATAAAATAACATACTGATTATTGAACTTTAATAGTTAAAAGGTCGTTGCGGTGAAGATCGAAATAACAACTTGAATAGGAGTGACACGAAACGAGGTAAGTGTTTCCGTCAATCAAAACTACTATTCCTCTAGTTAATAGTTTCAAAAACTTGTACGTGAACTATATTCCAAGTTTTGAGATTTGATATTATTTGAAAATATGTGGAGTATTTGGACTTGCAAAAATTACTATTTTACTAGCGTTACTAGATTTGCCACTTTTTGATGAAGTTTTGAAACTTTGAGAAAATATATGGATATGAGAAATATGGCTATCTTGTGTACAAAATCGATTTATTGATCTTGAGAAAGTGTGATCTCATTTGAATACTACGTTCTTTTGAGAAAACTACAATTTGAGATCGGATATTGTGACTACGTTTGGAAATACAACAAGTCCTTACTTTGACAAAGATTAATTTTTGAACAACTAGTGATCCTAAAGATCTAATTATATGATTACTATTTCAAAAGCTTTGATATGAAATTATATGTACTGTATTTGAGACTAGTAATATACATACAAGAGTTTATATATGTATTTTTTTATTAATATGTCCATCTCATACACAATTTTGGAAAATTTCGATATGTATATAAATATATTTTAAATCACTACTACATTTAAATGTATAATTATAACTAGTATTGAATCTATAAGATTATACTACGTAGATGATTTGAGAGGTCTTGGTACATATATAAAACTTTTTAGCTAATTGATTTTCAAGATATGATTTCAAATACCTAATTTTTGTAAAATGTATATATAATTTACCACTTCGATAATTGAAGGAATTTCAATAAAGCTATCTTTTTTAAATTATTATTTTAAATATATGATGAGCGTACAAATCCATGTTTACCAAAATTTACTATTTTACCTCATTAATAATTTTGAGATGTTTTAATAAAAATATTTATTTATAAAATTCCATACTTGAATAATATTACGAGCATTTAACTATCAAAATTATTATTGAGCTACATATTATTTTAAGAGATTTTGGTACAATATATAAAATAAACATCTTTCTATATGAGTATAACTAGTACTTATTTTTATAATAATGTAGCTTTCGAGGCCAATAAAAAAAAATGATTTTACCGCATGCTTATATGTATGCAATATTTGAACTATGGGAAGTATTTATGACTTGGAAATTTATGATGGACATGGATGGAATATTTTGAATATATGAGTATTGGTGGATTATTTTCTATGGATGATTAAATGTATATTTTTTTAAGAATATTGGTGGATTGATATTTATTACAAAGATTATCTTTGGAAGTGTGACAAGAATGATTTTGGGGAAAACCTAAAGTTTTCATAATATATTTTTACGTCTCGAGAGAAACACGAGGCGTGGGTGGTTAGGGCTACTACTACTTTTGGTGAAATTTATTTGGGTCGGTAACCAATCCGGCAATGACACGCTCCGGTAGACATCCCGGGCTTTTATTTGAGGATCAAAGATCCTTTGGTGGTCGTAGTAGTAGTTACCTAATTTACCCTTGGACAATGTCCCTTGAGAGTAGGTGGTAGAAAACATCCTGCCTACTTGGATTTCTTACTACTCGGAGAGCTTGGAATCTCTTTTAGAGGGTGTGCACACTTAAGGTAGAAATTCAGCTTCCAATTGGTGGTCGGTGGGAGCCGGAAATTCCGGGATGAGTCGTAGACAACAACGACTCATTGGACTCGAGGAACCTTGAGTTTCGCCCACTCTTAAAAGAAACATAAAGTATTACTTCTGGTGGAATTGAGAATGGAAATATCTATTGGAGGAATTTTTTTGAGACCTTGGATCATTCTGGATATATGCGAGGATTAAATATTTTTGGGGCATTAAATCTTTTTGTTACCATTGAGACTATTGTGGAGAATTATTCCTTATAATACTTATAAGAGTTGTTGAAGAAATCATACTATTTGGATTATGATACTTACCACCAAATATTACAAACACTTTTGGATATGGATTTTTGAAGGATTTTGGTAAAGCTAGCAATCCATTTGGATTGAATTTATTTACGGATATGAGATGTGTGTTTGGATTTCAAAAGCTATTTTGGAGATTAAGTATTTTAGGAAGTAATATCTTACTCCTACTATACGAACTATTCAATGTTTATAAACATTATTTTTAGCTATGAACGATATTCGAAAATTATTACCTCGTATTTAGTTGTTGGAAAGTATATAGAATTGAGAAAGTATTTTGAGGACTATGAGATATTAAGACTTTATTTTACTTGCATATGTGTGATATGCTATGAGATGGAATATTTTTACAAACCTCAGTTTAGTGTGTGTATTTATTTATTTATGAGATCAAATATTTTACTTGCATTTGAGGAATTGTAAAGCATTTTGAGAAGGTTTCGACATGCCTAAAAAGAGTTTTAACATGTGTTTTGACAAAATTATATATGTATCAAACATGATTATTTTACAGGGTTGAGTAGGCCCTTACTTAGCATTTCAAGCTAATTTTTGTTTCTTTGTGTTTTCTTTCTGTACATGATTTTGTACAGGTGGAGACTTGGTGATGATTTCGAGAGCTTCCGCTAGAACACGTAGATTAAAGTGATCGAGTAATTCACATTTGGTTTAATTATAATACTCATAGTTACACAAATTAAATACGAGAAATTTGTTTTATTCACATTTATGAAGTTGTATTGGTGGTGGTTAGCCTGTGCACTCGGTTATGTGAGAACCGAGTGTGGCGGTAACGCCCCTTATTTCCATTTAAATTTCCGCTGCACAATTCTGATGTTTTCAAATAAAGTTTAAATTCTTTTGAATAAATCATTATTTAAAGGTATTTTTGGGTGGGAAATTTGGGGGTGTTACAAGTTGGTATCAGAGCCTTTAAATTTTCCAAAATGGGAATCTCAAACATTTTGGAAGATTTTCAAATCGGAGATTTTCAAATAAAACTTTCCATCAAGTGACTGCGGTATAAAAAAAAACATACATTTTCTGAGATTTTGTTAAACTCGCTTAGGTGAGCTTTTGTTTTCTAGAACCTATTGAAACTTTTGCAAGAAGATTTCTCAAATGTTTTTCATGTTTTATGTCAAAAAAAAAAAAATTTACTGGTTTTCGAAATGTGTTTCAAAGAGAAGAAACTTTTAGGAGTAATAAACGGACTAAGAAAATATTTTGTAACAAAATTTAGGATGACGTGGTGAGCTTGTGAGATATTCATTTTATATATGTGTGGAATTATGTGAATATTATTAATGGCTTAAACTAGGCATATTGGTGATATATCCCCCTAGGAGAGATTTAGCACCAGGGCTTATGTGCTATTGTGCTTCGATTTTTTTTTTTTTTTTTTTTGTATTCTGTAGAATACAAGTTAAGAATATTTCTAGGGAAATTTTAAGATTATGCTTCGTGGACGAATCATTCTTTTAAGGAGGGTGGAATGTAACACTCCTTAAATATAAGAAAAAGATTTTAATATAACATGTTATACATGTTAATAGGTACTTGTGATTTTTTTTTAAGCTTATGTTTCGGGACGAAACATCTTTTAAGGAGGGTAGAATGTGATACTCCGAAAATTTCAAATTAAATAAATAATTATCTTATCAAATAAAATGTTATAAAAGTGACATTTTAATAGGTGTTAGGTTGACCAGATAAGAGGTTGACTTAAATAACAAAAGTGGAGTTTTGTAAAAACTGATAAGTATTCATCTGACAGAAATTATTAAAGTGACATTTTAACAATTTTAATGGATTAATAATAGGTGTACAAATATACACTAAATTACATAGGTAGTACAAAAGTAACAATGTTAAAATAATTGACTTTTCAAATCTAAATACATACATACCTATCTATACACAATAACAATATCATATATACTCCATACATATCAATATGCTATTAGTATAATATAAAATACAATGTATCTGTTCACAGAGACATAACCACATCAATAACAATAATATATACTCCCTCTGTTCTAATTTGTTTTGCAAAGTCAACAATTTTTGGTCAACCAATAATAAAAGTCAACCCTCCGTATGGATAATTGTATCAATTATCCATACGGAGGGTTGACTTTTATTATTGGTTGACCAAAAATTGTTGACTTTGCAAAACAAATTAGAACAGAGGGAGTATATATTATTGTTATTGATGTGGTTATGTCTCTGTGAACAGATACATTGTATTTTATATTATACTAATAGCATATTGATATGTATGGAGTATATATGATATTGTTATTGTGTATAGATAGGTATGTATGTATTTAGATTTGAAAAGTCAATTATTTTAACATTGTTACTTTTGTACTACCTATGTAATTTAGTGTATATTTGTACACCTATTATTAATCCATTAAAATTGTTAAAATGTCACTTTAATAATTTCTGTCAGATGAATACTTATCAGTTTTTACAAAACTCCACTTTTGTTATTTAAGTCAACCTCTTATCTGGTCAACCTAACACCTATTAAAATGTCACTTTTATAACATTTTATTTGATAAGATAATTATTTATTTAATTTGAAATTTTCGGAGTATCACATTCTACCCTCCTTAAAAGATGTTTCGTCCCGAAACATAAGCTTAAAAAAAAATCACAAGTACCTATTAACATGTATAACATGTTATATTAAAATCTTTTTCTTATATTTAAGGAGTGTTACAATGGCAGGGTTACGCCGCAGCATAGTGGGGGCAAAGGACAAGCTGGAGTCTAGAGATGCCTAAGAGGAAGGGGCAGATTTCCGGAGGCTTATAGAATATTCTAGACTCATGTAGATAGAAGTATACTTGTATAGAGTATAGTGGAATACTCTAGAATATTGTAGAGTAGTATAGAGATGAATTGTAGCCGTTAGATCAAATAGATCTAAGTCGTCCATTGAGGAGGAGTCCAAGTATAAATACCCCTCAAGGTTGGCTCATTTGTAATCATCCAACCATCGAGTAATCAAGCATTTGAGAGCAATAAAGCATTGTACACGTTTCTCCATAATCGGTGTCCTTAGAAGTTAGGCTGACTAGCATAGTTTGAGTGAGTGTGCTAGTGCTGCACGGGTCTTGAGAATAAGTCCATGACAGTTGGTATCAGAGCCAGGTTCGACAAAAGTTCGACAAGGGTCCGTTGAGCAAGGTTGGTTTCGTGTCCAAGGGAGATGGCCGGTTCGGATAATGAGACAACTCACATGGAGCCCGGGAAGCAAACCAAGAGAGGAAGGTCGAAGTCCAGGGAAGCCGTGACCGAAATGGAGACTCGGTTGGCAAAGGTGGAGCTTGCCATAGCCGATGGGGAAGAAAGGTTTGAGGAATGTGACCAACGCATCGGGGAGCTTGCCAAGAGTGGCGACGAGCTTTGGGGAGAGGTGCAAGGAGCGGTCAATGAGATCCTCGACCGGTGTCTTTCCGAGGTCAAGGGCGTGGAAGGGGCTCTAATGACCATGGTTGCTTCATTGCGGGAAGAGTTGGAGAAGGTCACCAAGGAGTTGGTGGAGACCAAGGAAGAGCTGGCCCTGTGCAAGAAGGCGGTGGGGCAAGGAGGAAGCACATCGTCTAGTGAGGTAAGTCCTACTCCTTCCAAAGTAGATGTGCCTAGGCCCAAGGCGTACAAGGGTGCTAGGAATGCGAAGGAGATAGAGAACTTTGTGTGGAGTATGGAACAATACTTCAAGGCTCTTGGTATCGGGGATGATGCCAAGAAGATTGACACGACCACCATGTATTTAGAGGATACCGCAATGTTGTGGTGGAGAAGGAAGT
This sequence comes from Cuscuta epithymum, assembly GCA_945859915.1. NCBI lineage: Eukaryota > Viridiplantae > Streptophyta > Magnoliopsida > Solanales > Convolvulaceae > Cuscuta > Cuscuta epithymum. The sequence goes on along the minus strand of CAMAPF010001313.1, from coordinate 68,189 downwards.
ACGGAGACCGGGAGAAGGGTCTTTGTACTATTAACACGTGGGAAGAGTTCAAGGGTGAACTCAAGAAGCAGTTTTGCCCTATGAATGCGGAAGAGGAGGCGAGAGCAAAGCTAAGGCGTTTGCAACACAAGGGAAGCGTGCGCGAGTATGTGAAGGAGTTTACCGAGGTACTCCTAGACATCCCGGATTATCCCGACAAGGAAGCTTTCTTTGCATTCACGGATGGGTTGCAAAACTGGGCTAAGATCGAGGTCCAAATGTCACGCCCCGGACCTACCGGACACGTCAACAACCCGCCGTACAGTACGAATAGTCAACCGCAGTCCAACTCATCCATACTATACTAGGCGTCTTGAATACCATTCACACATAGTACATCCATAAACAATCATAACGTAAAATATTTAATTAAGCAGCGGAAACATAATTACAAATATTCAAGCCACACGTGGCAACCACGGGCATACAAGCCCCCAAATAAATATTCGAAATAATATCCATGAGCATTATTTAAATTGTTTTCAAAACAGAAACAGGAGAAGTACGAACCCCGCCTTCCTCCTTGAATTCCCCGAAGCAACGAGCGGTAGTAGCAAGCTCTACTCCCTACCTGAAACTGTGAGGTGGCCTCCCCCGTGAAGGGGAGGTCAGTACTTGGAAGCATTTGACAAGTACAATGACAACTATACTAAGTATAATCAAAGTTTCAATTTCCAAGACCCTCAATCCAAGATGTTATTCATTTGTACTTAACTCATGTTCCTTCATGCTAGAGCTCGGCTCATAGTCATGCTAAATTGTGCTAGAGCTCGGCTCATAGTCACACTACATTCGCTAGAGCTCGGCTCATAGTCATACTAAAATTGTGCTAGAGCTCGGCTCATAGTCACCCTACGTTTGCTAGAGCTCGGCTCATAGTCATACTAATTTGTGCTAGAGCTCGGCTCATAGTCACCCTACGTTTGCTAGAGCTCGGCTCATAGTCATGCTACCACGTGCTAGAGCTCGGCTCATAGTCACGTCAACTAATCCCTAAACCACTTCTTAGTCTAGGTTCCATCCATTTTGAGTAACCCTTAAGGCCTACTCCAAATGTAACTTAAGTTCATAATAATTTGAATATCTCAATTAAATTCCACATTCAAGTATAACTTGGCTCTAATATCAAAATATCACTTTTATCCTTCCATGACTTCCTCATATGAGGTAAAAGTATATTTATCACAATTTAGTTTATAGTTTACACAACTATTATACCATTGTATTCATAACACATAATCATACACAATTTATTCATAAATTTGTATATTATGCATTTTTTGCTTATGAACAATAAAAATCTCATTTAGGCATTTTATTATTATAAATACATCATGCCAAACACATATAATTCATTTAGATAATCTTATGAAATTAACCCAATAATTATAAGCAATATAGTCGGTCATCCTCACCTTAAGTGAGCTTAAGCGCGTTTTACGTTCCCCGATTTGAACTTTGACTAATTCCGGCGAGCTTTGACCAACTCCGGCGTACTTTGACCAACTCCGGCGAAACTCCGGCGAGGTTCAAAAATGCTTAAGTCAAGTCCCTAACAAGGTTTTAACATCATAAAACCTTAATCAATACAAATAACCTCTAAAGGTTATTTTCCGGTAAACCGGTCGTTTTGACTTCTAAATCCGTTCTTGGACCTAGAACCACTTTCCAACCCATCATTCTACACTTAATCATGTAGAACCATTCTCAAGGGTCTTCATATGATATATATCTCATATGATAGAAGAAAAATAAAGGAAAAGTTAATATAAGGTCTTTACCTTAACCCTTCTCACTTTCTCCTCACTTTTTCCTTCTCAAAGACCTCCTTTTGGACTCCTTAAGCTTGAGCTCTCTTCAAAGATGGAGAATGGAGGATGGAAAATTACTCTTGCTTCTTTCTTGGGTGCTGGCCGAGATGGGGGGTGAGAGAGAGAGGGGTGAGATTTTCTTTTTGGCTTTCTTGCCAAATGAGTGAGGATGGGGTCCTTAGGATGTCAAAATGGTCTCCCCCATCATCTCAAGGTTTTCAGACCTTGTTTGAGACAAATCAGCCTCCATTTTGTGGCCAAAATCGTGGGTTGGCCCCCACTCATGTGGGAGGTCAACCCCTTTTGTCCCGAAGTGTACAATCGGTCCCGAAAGTTGTATTTTTCGGACAGTTTTTGTTATATTTTATTTTATCGGGTCAAATAAAATATTTTACATGCTCTTTAACCAACATGAACCTTATAATGAATATTCATTCCCCAACTTTAATTTATAAGTCCCCGAAATTCAATTTCGGACATTTATCGGTAAAATCGTCAATACCGGTATTTGTGCCTCTCTTGACCAATCGGTCAACTCTGGACCTTTCCATGGTTCAAATGAATTATCCACCACCATATAATTATTATCTAGACTAAGATGAATAATTTATGTGGTCCCGGGAATATCGGGCGGCCCCCGCTTCCGGGCGGGCCTCACGTGCGAATTTACTATTCGTGCGAAAGAATTAATAAAAAAAATTCGTAACATCATAATTTCTTTAACCATTCCATAAGGTTAAAATATAATATTCACATAAAAGTAAATACATTTGGGGACGGTGTTACACCAAAGGCGTGGGGCTAGAGATCTCGACATTGCCATTGCCATTGCCGAGTCCTTGGTGGAGTTCAAGAAACCGAAGAGGGAGAGGTCGCCACCTAAGGAAAGGGCTGAGGAAAAGAGTGGGGGAGACCATCGTGCTCACAAAGAAGGTTTCCAACGCTTTGAGAAGAACAAGGGGCAAAAGGAGACCAATGAATGGGAAAAGAGACCATTGACGTGCTTCTTTTGTGATGGGCCGCACATGGCAAGGGATTGCCCGAAGAAGGCCAAGCTCTCGGCCTTAGTTGAGGAAAGGGAAGAGCGGGAACGAGAGGAAGCTACGGTTGGTTCCCTTAGACTCCTCAACGCTATGCAAGCCAAGGTAACCGAGCCCAAGGCGAAGAAGAGGGGACGTTTGTTCATTGAAGCCAAGGTACGTGGACAACCTATTAAAGCTTTAATAGATACCGGCGCTTCACACAACTTCCTTGAAATCGACGAAGTAAGGAGATTGGGAATCCCATATGAGGCAGACGTGGGTCGACTAAAAGCCGTAAACTCACAACCTATGTCAATCTACGGAGTGGCTCGGGGTGTGAAGGTTGCCTTGGGAGAGTGGAGTGGTTTGGTAGACTTCACGGTCGTTGATATGGACGACTATCCTATAGTGTTGGGCATGGAGTTTATGGATTCGGTGAAGGCAATACCGATTCCATTTGCCAACACTATGTGCATACTAGGAGAGGGCGAGAATTGCACGGTGAAACTGTCTCGAGAGGAGAGGAGCCAGTCCAAGCAAATCTCGTCCATGCAAGTTGTTGAGGGCACGGGAAGGCGGCAACATAACCTAGCCACTTTGAAGGAGGAACCAATGCCGATGAGTGATACGGCTAAGAGGGTGGCTAAGGCACATGTGAGGGCAAAGGACGTGGTGATGTCCGGGTTGCCGAGGAGACTTCCACCCAATATAGAAAAGATGGAGAGGAACAACGTGGCGGGTGCGCAAAGTAAGGAAGCCAAGCTAGCCGCCAATAAGAGGTCGAGTTTCCCTTTGGTGGAACAAGTCAAGGAAGGACTTGAGCTAGACCCTAAGGCCAAGGGATTGAAGAACTTGGCAAGTCAAGGTAAGACACGCCAATTTCGGCCAAGGGAGGGGTTGCTAGCAACAAGGGAAGACCGAGTCTACGAACCAAAACAGCAAGGCCTAGGGAAGAAGACCACCAAGTTGCGCCATGGTTCAAGATGGGTTGGGCACCATCAACCCGCGGGGTTGCGGGAACCATTACCCACACCGGAGAAGCAAAGAGGAAGCATTTCTAGGGACTTTGTCGCGTATTTGCCCAAGTCCAAGAGGTGTGGGGACATTAGGGCCATGGGTCAACAAGGACCAAGGCCGTCTGCATCAAAGTTTGCCAAGGAATGGCATGGAAAAGCCGACGGGGCCAGAGCATACTTAGCAAAGTCCACGAAGGAAAAGAAGAAGTGGGCCAATGCCAAGCGGAGGAAATTGAGGCTCGCAGAAGAGAGCCACAGTCGAGTCGTCCCGAGAAGAGGCTTACAAGAAGACCACGACGAGGACATCGTGAGATTGAGCGGGGGAGAATGTGACGACTCTCCCAAATATCGAAGTATGTCGCGGCATAGCAGGCACTTCGGGCCGCGGCATGGCAGGCAAGTGCCCCGCGGCATGGAAGGCAAGTACGCTGCGGCGTGGCAAAGTGATACGCCGCGGCATGGCAGGGTTACGCCGCAGCATGTGGGGGCAAAGGACAAGCTGGAGTCTAGAGATGCCTAAGAGGAAGGGGCAGATTTCCGGAGGCTTATAGAATATTCTAGACTCATGTAGATAGAAGTATACTTGTATAGAGTATAGTGGAATACTCTAGAATATTGTAGAGTAGTATAGAGATGAATTGTAGCCGTTAGATCAAGTAGATCTAAGCCGTCCATTGAGGAGGAGTCCAAGTATAAATACCCCTCAAGGTTGGCTCATTTGTAATCATCCAACTATCGAGTAATCAAGCATTTGAGAGCAATAAAGCATTGTACACGTTTCTCCACAATCGGTGTCCTTAGAAGTTAGGCTGACTAGCATAGTTTGAGTGAGTGTGCTAGTGCTGCACGGGTCTTGAGAATAAGTCTGTGACACCGCCCACCCGCCCACAGCCCCGCCCGCACGCACGCACACACACGCAAGCACGCCCGCACGCACGCACGCACAAACGCACACACACGCGCAAGCCCACGCACACACGCACACACACACACAGCCACGCACGCACGCAAGCCCACACACACGCACGCACGCACACACACACGCCCGCACGCAAGCCTGCACACACGCACGCACGCCCTTACGACCGCCCCCGCCCGCACGCACACACGCACGCCCAGAAGCCCGCCCGCACGCCCCGCCCGCACGCACACACGCACGCCCAGAAGCACGCCCGCACGCACGCACGCACACACGCACACATGCACGCCGTACGCATACACCGCGCGCGCAGCCCCGCCCGCCTGCCCGCACACACGCAAGCCCACACGCACGCTCGCCCACACGCACGCACACACACGCAAAACCACACACGCACGCCCGCACGCCCGCATGCCCGCACACACACACGCAAGCCCACACACGCACGCCCGCACGCCCGCACAAACGCACACACACACGCAAGCCCACACGCACGAACGCACGCACAAACGCCCACATGCACACACGCCCCCGCTCCCCGCCTGCCCACCCGCCCATGCCCGCACGCACGCACGCACACACCCATACACACACGCAGGCACCCACGCACGCACCCACGCACGCCCACACACACACACACTCGCGCGTGCGCACCCACGCCAGCCCGCCCGCCCGCCACGCCACACACGCCCACACACCCACACCCATACACACACACCCACGCACGCACACCCCGCACGCCTGCACGCACGCACACCCCGCACGCCTGCACGCACGCACACCCACACACCCATACACACGCACGGACGTACCCACGCATGCCCACACGCACGCCCACACGCACGCCCACACACCGCCCACACGCAAGCCCACACACGCCCCCCCCTAACACACACACACACGTCGCCCGCACTCCCGCCCCCGCCTGCTAACGCCCCGCACACGCGCACCGCACGCACACGCACACACCCGCACACACACACAAACACACACACACCCAAGCATGCACGCACGCCCGCCTGCTCGCAAGCACGGACGCCCGCACACGCCTCCACACGCCCCCACACACCCACACACCCACACACGCGCACGTACGCCCGCCCGCCCGCCCCGCACACACGCACGCGCACGCGCACGTACCCACACACGCCCGCACACCCACACGCCCGCACACACACACACACATATGCACGCACGCATGCACACACACACACACACACACACACACACGCGCGCGCGCGCACACACGCCCACACCCATGCACGGCCACACGCCCGCACGCACACACCCACACACGCCCACACGCCCACACACACCCACACACATACACACACACCTAAGCACGCACGCCCACGCCTGTACGCACGCGCACACACACCCATACACACGCACGGACGCACCCACGCACGGACGCACACGCACCCCCCACACCCACCCACACACACACACACGCACGCACACACGCACGCAAGGCCGCACGCACGGCCGCCCGCCCGCACGCCCACATGCACGCCCACACGCACGCCCACACGCACGCCCACACACGCCCACACGCAAGCCCACACACGCCCCCCCTAACACACACACACACGTCGCCCGCACTCCCGCCCGCCTGCTAACGCCCGCACACGCGCACGCACGAACACGCACACACCCGCACACACACACACAAACACACACACACCCAAGCATGCACGCACGCCCGCCTGCTCGCAAGCACGGACGCCCGCACACGCCTCCACACGCCCCCACACACCCACACACCCACACACACGCACGTACGCCCGCCCGCCCGCCGCCGCACACACGCACGCGCACACGCACGTACCCCACACACGCCCGCACACCCACACGCCCGCACACACACACACATATGCACGCACGCATGCACACACACACACACACACACACACACACACACACACACACGCACGCACACACACGCCCACACCCATGCACGGCCACACGCCCGCACGCACACACCCCACACACGCCCACACGCCCACACACCCACACACATACACACACACCTAAGCACGCACGCCCACGCCTGTACGCACGCGCACACACACCCATACACACGCACGGACGCACCCACGCACGGACGCACACGCACCCCCCCACACCCACCCATACACACGCACACGCACGCAAGGCCGCACGCACGGCCGGCCGCCCGCACGCCCACATGCACGCCCACACGCACGCCCACACGCACGCCCATACGCACGCACACACGCACGCCCACACACGCCTCCACACGCCCCCCCCCCCTCCACACGCACGTACGTCCGCCCGCCCGCACGCACGCACTCGCACGCGCACGTACCCACGCACTCACGCACCCACGCACGCCCACACGCCCGCACACACACACACACCCACGCACGCACGCATGCACACACACACACACACACACGCACCCACGCCCACACACGCCCACACCCATGCACGGCCACACGCCCGCACGCACGCACCCACCCACACACGCCCACACACCCACACACATACACACACACCTAAGCACGCACGCACGCCCACCTACACCTGCACGCACGCACACACACGCACGCACACACGCACGCCCACACGCACGCACGCCCACACACGCCTCCACACGCCCCCCCACACCCCCCCCCCCACACACACGCATGCACGTACGCCCGCCCGCCCACACACGCACGCACAGCGCACGCGCACGTACCCACGCACGCACCCACCCACGCACGCCCACACACCCACACGCCCGCACACACACACACACACACGCACGCACGCATGCACACACACGCACACACACACACGCCCACACACGCCCACACCCATGCACGGCCACACGCTCGCACGCACGCTCGCACACACGCCCACATGGCCGCACGCACGCACACACGCACACACGCACGCCCACACACCCACACACATACACCCAAGCACGAACGCACGCACGCCCCCACGGACACACCCACGCATGCCCACACACACGCCCACAAGCAAGCCCACACACGCCCCCCCCCCCCACACACAAGCACGCCGCCCCGCCCGCTAACGCCCGCACACACACACACACACACACACACACACACACACACACACACACACACGCCCGCCCACGCCCGCACGCACACACACACACATGCACGCACGCCCACACGCCCACACACGCACGCACACGCCCGCCCACCCACACACACCCAAGCATGCACGCACGCCCGCACGCCCACGCCCGCCTGCCCGCCCATGCCTGCACGCACACACACACCCATACACACACATGCAGGCACCCACGCACGCCCACACACACGCCTCCACATGCCCCCACACACAACCACACAAACACACGCGCGCGCTGCGTGCGCACCTACGCATGCGCCTACGCACGCCCACACGCCCACACACCCAAGCACGCACGCACGCCCACGCCTACACGCACGAACATACACACACATATACACACGCATGGACGCACCCACACACGCCCAGCCCGCACACGAACGCACGCCCACACGCACGCCCACACACAACGCCCAGCCCCGCACACGAACGCACGCCCCACACGCATGCCCACACGCACCCGCTCCCACACGCCTGCACACACACACGCGCGCGCCCGCAAGCACGCACGTTCGCACACGCCTCCACACGCCCCCCCACACCCACCCACCCACCCACCCACCCACACACACACGCACGCACGCACGTACGCCCCGCCCGCCCGCACACGCACACGCACGCATGCGCACGCGCACGTACCCACGCACGCACCCACGCACGCCCACACACCCACACGCCCGCACACACACACACACACCCACGCACGCACGCACACACACACACATGCCCACACCCACGCACGCCCACACGGCCACACGCCCGCACGCACCCACGCACCCACACGCCCACACACCCACACACATACACACACACCCAAGCACGCACGCACGCACGCACGCCCACACCTGTACGCACGCGCACACACACCCATACACACGCACGGACGCACCCACGCACGCCCACACACGCCCCTCCCCCCACACACACCCACACACCCACACACACACACACACACACGCACGCCCACACGGCCGCACGCACGCACACACTCACGCACGCACACACGCCCACACACCCACACACATACACACACACCCAAGCACGCCCACACACCGCCCGCCCACACCTGCACGCACGCCACACACACACACCCATACACACGCACGGACGCACCCACGCACGCCCCACACACACGCCCACAAGCAAGCCCACACACGCCCCCCCCCCCCACACACCCACACACACACACACACACACACACGCCGCCCGCACGCCCGCCTGCCTGCTCGCCCGCTAACGCCCCGCACACACGCACGCCCCACACACGCCCACACACACACCCACACACACACGCCCGCCCGCCCACGCCCGCACGCATGCACGCACGTCCACACACGCCCCCACACGCCCACACACACACACCCAAGCACCCACGCACGCCCGCACGCCCCACGCCCGCACGCCTGCCCGCACGCCCATGCCTGCACGCACACACACCCATACACACACACGCAGGCACCCACGCACGCACCACCCACACGCCCCCACACACACCCACACAAACACACACGCACTCGTGCGCACCCACCCACGCACGCCCGCACGCCCACACACCCAAGCACGCACGCCCACGCCCGCACGCCCACGCTCGCACGCCCACGCCCGCACGCCCACGCCCGAGCGCCCATGCCTGCACGCACGCACACACGCACCCATACACACACACGCAGGCACCCACGCACGCACACACACACGCCCCCACACACAACCACACTAACACACGCGCGCGCGTGCGCACCCACGCATGCCCACACACACACCCACAGACATAATCTCTGACAACACTCAAAGACTAAAATATTAAAGGAAAAGGGCAATTTCGTACTTTACAAAAAAACTACATCAAAAATTACTTTTTTTATCAAACACTCCAACTTTTACATTTTAACTAAAATCACTTCTATTTCCAAACACTACCTACTTTTACTACAAATCACTTTTCCAATAATCTCTTAAAAAAATCACTTTTAAGAAGCACAAGTAATCGCAAACACTCCCTTAATATAATTGTTCTACTTCACGGAGTCGTGGAAAATGACTCACGTGATCAACACCACCGTCTCTAGCCTAACATAAGCTAGGCTAGAATCCTTTAGATTATGTGCCCGTTTGGTAGCATCAAAATCGACTGATTTGATTGATTCTGCTGAAATTTATAATGTTATGGCTGAAATGGCTATATTGGTTGATTATGTTGATCTAAAAAAATTAAAACAAATTTTATTAATAAAATAAAGAAAAAATTATATGTAAAAATAGTTAAAATGGTCATCTACAGTAACTTCAGCCAATACAGTCGGAAAAGTAACTTCAACCTTACTTTTTCTGCTTATTACACAATTGAGCGCGCGAAATCAAAAGTTGCGTGTTAAGTGAAAAAATTGTCTGATAAGTCGAAAAACAGTGTTGTCAAACGCCCTCTATATATGCCCACTTTTCAAATTGTATTATACGAACCATCAAAAAAGAAAACAAATTGCCTTATACGAGTATACGAAGTATATGCTATGTATATACAAGCAGCTAAACAATAAAAAAGCAATTGCAGTTACTTTTGTTTTTTTACTAGCGCGGTTGCTTTTGTTAAAATCTAAATAATCCATATTCTGTCCAATGGCATAAAGGTGCCTAAAATATTCTGCCGAATATTCCTCGAAAAAAACTGTCAATTAAGTAATTTTAAGTTTGTTTTTAATTTTTTTAATCATTTTGATTTTAAGTTTTTAAAACGTGAGGAATTTGCCTATATAAATATATAGCACCAAAATGGTTCAATTCTTAATTTTTCGTCTTCCAATAACAATACCAACAAGAATAGTGATATAATTAGCGAGGAAAAAGACAATTAAGTGTGTAATATAGTTCTTAGATACGAAAATTATTTTATACAAATATGTTTACATGTTTACATGTAAAGCTATATATTTCTTTTTTTTTCGATGTATAAAAAAAAGTTATATATTTTTTTTTATAAAAAGCTATAAAAAAAAAAAAAAATAAAGTGTTTGTTTCACACTTCTAACTTCCAAAAAGTAAGTGTTGATGTTTATTCCTTCAACCCTTGGACCCAACACGTAAGCCCAAAGATTTCGAATGGAGTAAGTATAAGGATATCTAGCCTAACAACTATGAGATGGATCAGGGAACAAAAGTGATAACAGGCAATGTAAATAGGTATTATTAACTTCGTAATAACTCCCCTAAATACAATCTACTTGCTAAAAAGGGCACGTCGGCCGTTCGTCTTACAAGGCACTTAGAAATGCTGCAAGTAAGAATGCTGAAGCTAGTATGCTAAGAATAGAAAGTTGCCAACCCTTTACAATGAAATAAATGCTTCTATTTATACCCGCCAATGGGCAGGTAGCTGTACTGACGTGGCAGCCTGTGGACCGCTGGTGTCCCAACTACCAAATCTTTAGCATTAAATGCACTTCCCGCCAGAATCTAGGTTTCCCGCCGGATCAGTGGGGACGTTCGTCCACCCGGGAAGTGAGTTGGATTGCTCCAAGTGACCCTTGAGGGATATTGGCCGTTCGTCTCCTGGCCTTGATAGCTACTCACCATGTGCATTGGGTTTTCTCCGATGACTACAGGCTTGCTCTGGGGACGTTCGTCGCCATCCCTGGTGGCCCGTGGCTCTGCTCCTTGTCCCTGCATAGACGTTCGTCGGAATGAGCTGCTGGGCCTGAGTCCTCCAACATCAGACGCTCGTCCATCCTTAAAGAACATGGGCCTGTGGGCTGGCCTAGTTTCTAGCTGGACGCTCGTCTAGCAAAATGGGTTAGTGGGCCGGACCTCGGCTTGGGCCCTTAACCCAACACAAGTCCCCCACTTCTGATGTTCTGAGCATGCGCAGGACATAAGGAAGTATGAACCTCCCCGAAGTAGACGTCCGTATCTTGGTACTTGTGTTCATTGCATCTTGGTGGAAACGTACGCTCGTGGCCATGGTGCTTGACAGCTGTTGACGGTTCAGGAAACGAGGTGACGGCTCATGTTACGGCGGCGCATTTTCCCGAGGAAGTGTCATCATTACGTTCCCATCCCACGCACAGCGCGTGGGCCGGAATACGCTCCTTGCCACGTGTCAGCCCTTCGTTGGTTTCTCCATCGGTGTTTCCCCTATAAATGCTGGGTTTGCCCTCTGAATTAGGGTTCCCAATTTCTGCCCTCTTGCTCTCGATTTTCCGCAGCTCTTCAAGTTTCCTGAATTCGGCCAACCACACCTTTGTAAGGTAATTTCCCCCCTCTGTTTCTTTCCTTTACTCTGATTTCTAGCCGGAATGACTTCGATGGAGATTTCCTCAAGTTCTGATTCCGGTTCGTCGGGTTCCTCCTCGGGCTCCTCTTCTGAAAATGCCAATGCACGCTCCCTGGGAAAAACTAGTGTTTCCGGAACCTCTGGTTCGGCCACGACGGTGGGGACCATCCGGGCCGATGGCGAGCCGGATGATGTGTCCCAAGATAGTGGGAGCGACGCCAGGGGTGGGGATGCCGATGAGGCAGTGGACGTTATTGATGCGGTCCCCCTGAATGAGCGTCCTGCTGATTATGATTCTGGAGAGGAAGCCGAATCCGGTTCTGATATGGAGGTGTATGATCTGGGCATCCCCACGGATATGGAGCGTCACATCTGCCCGATTAGGAGCGCCCTTGACCACGACCAAGTCCTCTCCCGTGTGGCCCTCAATAAAATCCGCACCTTCCTTCCTCCGCCATTCGTCTGGAGTGTGAGAGGCGCTGAGCATGTGATGAGGAGACGTCCGGGGATGATCATGCTCCACCTGGATTCCGTTGAAGCCGGGCTGCGGTTTCCACTTCATACGTTTTATGTGGAGTTCTTCCACCGCTTCCAGGTGGCTCCGGCGCAATTCATGCCAAATTCTTACAGATTCATATCGGCCTTCTTGGTGCGCTGCAAACTTGCGGGGGTCGATGCCACTTTGGAGCTCTTCCATTATTTCTACCGCGTCACTCCTCAGAATGCCGACGGGTATCTGAGCGTAGCCGCACGTCCTGGGAGGCGGCTGTTCAAGAACTACCCCTCGTCCATCCACGACTGGAAGAACCGCTTCTTCTTCCTTCGATACGACGGGCCTCCTCTCCCTCTCCGGTGGAATGGGTATCCCCCAAAGATTGAGTCACCGGAGCCGACCGACGATCTGCTTTTGGATGCGGAGAAGGTGTTGGAGGGTGGCGTCCGTCCCATAGCCGGATTTCTGACCTTCGAGGCACTCTCTGGGGCAGGCATAGGTACCGCCCGTGTTCCTGGACTTTTTCTACCCTTCGACGCTCGTCTCGGGGCCCGGGCGGTCCTGTCCTTCGAGGTGAGTGTCTTATTCTACTTCCCGATCGGCTTCTAATCCTTGTTGTTTCTTGCAGGTCCACCGCCCGATAGAGACCAAATGAATCACGCCGAGTGTCTGAAGACCAGGAAAGCCAAGGCGGCCGCGGCTAAAGCTGCGATGGCGAAAGCCAAAAACGCCCCCGCCTCGGAGTCCAACTCCTCGGCCTCTGATGCTGCCAGGCGAACCGCCGAGGGTGAGCAACATTTAATCGCCACCATGCTGGCCCAGGGTTCCGGGGCCCCTGCTCTCGAAGCCGCCCTTCCGCCGCCGGTCGTCCCCACGAAGACGGCTCCTCAGAAGGGGACAGAGAAGGTCCCTGAGAAGAAACAGAAGCGGGGCCGCGAGGCAGGCTCCACTGGCCCCCTGCTTGAAGATGCCGGGTCCCTGCCTTTGAGCCGCCCGGCGGAAGAACTTTGGAGGGAGATGGCCCTCAAGGCCGGTCTCGAGCTGCCCCGCCGTTCGTCGTCCGAGGCGACAAGCGCTGCGCTGGCAGCCGCCCTTCAGGTAATTCCTCCTTGCTAGATCTGAGCACGTATATTTTTTCCCTGACGTTCATCCTTTGATCCTTATTTATTTTTTTTTTTTTTCTTCTGTCATCCAGTCTGGGCTCCTTGTCCTTCAAGCTGAAGCTGCCCGGGAGGCCGATCTGATGGAGGCCAAGGCTAAAGCCGATGCGGCCATTGCTGCGGCTCGGGAGGCCGCCCGTCGATCTGAGGCGGAGGCTGCAGCCAAGGGGAGGGAGATTGCAGCCCTGCAGGCTGAATCCCGCAGCCAGTTGGCCGGCCTTGAAAGAGCCGGTTTCAAGCTTGTTCCGGTGCTTCCTGCCGCCAAGGACACCACTCCGGAGTGGTTGGTCGACACCTCCGGCTACAGGAACACTGGGGAGTTCATGGACTCTGCCAAAGACTATTGTGCCGGAGTCTTCGCCGACTTGTTCGCCGCTGCTCTGGAGAAGATACCGCCCCGCCAGCGTCTGGCCCGCGGCGTCCGGCTACTTGAGGGTTCTCCTCTGTCCCGCAAGTTCCTGTACGAGGTCGGCGACAGCACCTTCTCAGCCGGGTATAACGAAGGGGTTAAGGCCACCCTCCCCATCTTTTCGAGGCTGCAGGGGGCCGACTTCGAGCTGGCAGCGCATACAGACGACGATCTGCTGCTCCAGGCTTTAGGGAAGCTAGCGAGGGACCAACGGCGGGCGGAAGCAAAGGCCAGAGGGGAGGTTCCGGAACCTCCCACCCCTGAGCCCGAGGCCGAGGAGGAAGAGCAGACTCCGGGAGGCAGCCGGCCAGGATCCCCTTTCTTTGTTTAATGTAAACTGTATTTTTCTATTCTAACTTCTGTAATATCCGGCCGTTAGAGCCGAGGAATATACATCCTTTTGCCCATAATTGTTCCATGTTCATGATCTCTGCTTGTTACCTTTCTTCCTTTTGTCCTTTGTTGTATGGAAAACTCCCTCTTTGCTCTGGGGACATTCTCTGTCGCCTAGTCTGCGTGGACGTTCATCTCTGTTCCCCACTTGGCTTGGGGGCAGGGGCGTCCCTCTGCCAAAACCCTGTACATATTTAGTGCGTGGCGCCAGTGTTAAGGTCCGTCTCCGGACGGCGGCACCCGGCGCCGATACTGGCTGCCCCTCCTGCAACCTCATTCCGAAGGCAAGACGACGCTCGTCGGGGGTTGACCAAACAGCACGCTTTGCAAGTGTGGTCATACGCGCATCGGAGATTGCCTCAATGCTTGCCAACGACGTTCTTCTATCGTCGCGCGGCATGAACGCTAAAGCCCCGCGCAAGGGTGTCCGCCTGGAAAGGCGACGTTCGTCCTCCGTGCACCCTTAATGGACGTGATTTTCGCTTCACCCTTTTTGTGCCCATCGTCTGTAGTATAAGGAATCCTTCCGGCGTCTCGACGCATCTTTAGTAAGGAATCTTGACAGTGGGAAGACGTTCGTCGGTAATTGCCTTGTCAGTACGCGTTTTGAGTATGGACATATGGGCGCATTTCCCTGGATCAGCGCTTGGTGACGACGTTCGTCCACATTTGCGTGACATGAAAAAACTGGTGTACTGCAAGAGGGACGTCGCTAGTTGGTGCGTGTGCCCTCATCAGCCGCCGACGCTAGGGTCAGCCGGGGAGTTAAGGAAGCAAGGGAAGGTGAATGTCTTCAAATTCCTCCGAGCCGGTGAGCCCTCCTCAAGGGACGTTCGTGGTACGGACCCGGATGTCCTTGTGTTGGTTATGCGGCGATAAAATCGAGACGCCTTAAATACCGTGGTAGGTACCGGTACCCAGGCGCCACGTGTCCTGCTTCGGTTGGGGCAATTCCGCGGTGTTGCCTATAAATACTCAGGATCCAAGTGATCCACTCACATTTCTCCTTACGCTGCACAATTGCCTTCTCTCTCTAGACTTCTCTTTGATCGTATCGGAAATCTCGAACCCCAAGGTACCGTTCGTTGTCATGTCTTCCGAAAGTCGCTTTGATGATGGGTGTTCTTCTGGTGATGACCTGGAGTATTATGAGCGGGGAATGCCACCCCGGCCTCCCCGTTACAGTCTTAACTTCTCATGCGTCCGGCGTCAAGTTCAACGCCTGACGAACGCTGACAAGCGACTGATCAGCCAATGGTTTTATCCCCCAAGGACCTACGACGATCGGCGTCTACGAAACCCCATGCGCCACCTGCCCGGCTATGTGGTGGTCCACCTAGATTCGGTGATAGCCGGGCTGAACTTCCCCCTGCACAGCTTCCACTTGGAACTTTTCAGGGCCCTTGAGATTGTTCCTGCGCAGCTCGTCCCCGCCGCTTATCGGATAATCGCTGGCTTCATCATTAGATGCCACAGCGTCGGTGTGACCCCCACCGTGGACCTGCTGCACCACTTCTTTCGTCTGTCCACCTTCGGACGTACAGGGTATTTGACCCTGACTGCCCGTCCGTCCATGGTTCTGTTCTCGAACAACGCTGGGAACCCAGACGGTTGGGAAGAGCGCTTCTTCCTGGCCGGAGTAGGCTCACCGATGCCATTCTCTGATCGGTGGAATGCCTACCCTGTGAAGACGATCCCGCCGCCCATGACGGACGAGGAGCTTGGATATGCCAAGCGCATAGCCGGACTTGGCATCCAGAACCTCCGGTTGCTGGTGGCCGAGCCCTTCAAAGCTCAGGCTGGATTAGGTGCGTCCGTTTGTACTTGTATTGCTTTAACATCTCTCCGCTGTTATGGTTCTGAACGTCTTGGTTCCCTTTGTGCAGGAGTTTTTCCATCCACGTCCGCCATGAGCCGAGTCAACGCTACTTCGACCGCCACCGGGCGTGAGCACAAGGGGCATGACAAGCCTGGGAAGCCGCTCGTCCCCAAGGTCGAACCTCGGGTGACTAGGGCACGAGCTGATGACGCTTCGGGGGCCGGCGCCTCCAAGAGGCCACGTGCTGAGGGCACCTCCTCCAAGGCCATCATTGTGGCCGATGACTCCGATGGGGAGCCCGGAAGTCCCCTCAAGCGGAAACCCACTTCCCGGCCCCCTCTTCGTGCTTCTCCCCCGCAGAATTCCGATGTCCGCCGTCTCCGGGATGATGATGCCCAAGCTGCCAAGGGTTCTGACGACGCTCGTCCAAGCTCGCCTCCCGAAGCCAGTGGGTCTTCTCTTGGACTGATTGAGTTCTCCGGGGTTGGTCCTCGCAAAGAGTCAATGATGCTCTTCGGCCAGACAGCGTCCTCCATCTGGTGTGGGCTGAATCTCAAGGTTCCGCAAGACTTCGCCGCTCAGGAGGCCCCTGAAGACCTCTTGGAGTGCGGCCAGAGCACGCTGGATAAGGCCGGGCTCTACTTCCATAGGGCTCGGATGGCCTTCGAGCGCCAGGGCAGGGAGATGGCTAGAGTACGGGCTGAATGTGATGCCCTCCTGAGGAATGCAAAAGGCAGGGCCGGCACCCTTCAAGAGAAAGCCGAGGCCTATGATAAGCTCGTTCAGGAGAATGCCTCTCAGAAGGAGCTTCTCAAGAAGCAGGAGGCCGAGCTCGTGGATCTCCGCAGCCGGATGTGGGCCGTAGAGCAGGCCAAGGTGGAGCTTCGCCGGACGGGCATGGACAACCATGTCCCTATTTACGAGGCCGATGTTGCCAAAATCAAGGAGTCCGGCTCCATTGCCTTCCAGAAATCCAAAGCTTATACTGGTGCCATTCACACCATGGCCATGAAGTTTCTCCCGAGGCTCGTCGGAGAATTTCTAGCCACCTGCCCGGATGCCTATCTGGATGGGGTCAAATTGCTCCAGGCCACCCCCACCGGACGGCGTTTCCTTGATGATCTTGCCGATGATACTTATCGC
The DNA here is from genome assembly GCA_945859915.1 of Cuscuta epithymum. NCBI lineage: Eukaryota > Viridiplantae > Streptophyta > Magnoliopsida > Solanales > Convolvulaceae > Cuscuta > Cuscuta epithymum. The sequence goes on along the minus strand of CAMAPF010001313.1, from coordinate 50,590 downwards.
AAGGGCATGGTTGGGCTCGTAGCGGAGAATCTCCCTACGTTCGAGCGTCATTTCGGGGCTCCTTTCGATCCGGAGGCGGCTGGCTTTGATGTTCTGATGGCGGACGCTCATGCGGGGGCCCTCGAGCTGCTGAAGGAGCAGGCGGAAGCCAGAGCTAGTGAAGAATGCAAGCAGGCTCTTTCCAAAGTTCCAGCTCCAGACGTCGGTCGAAAGTGATTCTCTGTTCATGACCTTGTACTTGTACAATTTTTCCCATTATTTTCTTGTCTTGTAATCTCCCGGCCAATAGTACCGAAGAATAAAAAGAATCATTCTTTGCTCCTTGCTCTTCTGGCATTTTTTTTTTTTTTTTCTGGAGTCTTTTAGTCTTCGTTCGTCCTTGGTCCCTGGTCCCACCGGCGTCCCTACTTCGAGGAGACGTTCGGTGTCCGCCGACATCGCAAGGATGAACGGGTTTATCTACATCGAGATTCCCCCCTTTTTTCGTTCGTCCGTGGTCCTTTTAGCCTTACCGACGTCTCTTGCTTCGAAGAGGACGTTCGGTACCCAAAGACTCGCAGGGACGAACGGGTCTACCCTCACGGGTCCCCGACTTTGTTACCCCACGTCCATCGATCCATGGTCGTTTGTGGGATAAACAGGTTTATCTTGGCAGGCTCCCTTGGTTCGTCTAGCCCCCTCCGCGTCTCTACTAACCTCTACACCGAGAGGCGTTCGTCTTCGGCGGTTGGAGAAGATCTGGCACACCCGGGCAAGATTCCCTTCTACATAGGAGCTCCTTTTTTTTCTTTTTTTTTTTTTTTTCTTTTTTTGGTGGAGGCAAGCCATATTCTTCGTTCGTCATTGGTCCCTGGTCCTACCGACGTTCCTACTTCGAGGAGACGTCCGGTATCCGCCGACATCTCAATGAGGAACAGGTTTATCTGCGTCGAGATTCCCTGGTGCTTCGTTCGTCATTGGTCCCTGGTCCTACCGACGTTCCTACTTCGAGGAGACGTCCGGTATCCGCCGACATCTCAATGAGGAACAGGTTTATCTGCGTCGAGATTCCCTGGTGCTTCGTTCGTCCTTGGTCCTTGGTCCTACCGGCGTCCCTACTTCGAGGAGACGTTCGGTATCCGCGGACATCACAAGGATGAACAGGTTTATCTACATCGAGATTCCCTGACGCTTCGTTCGTCCTTGGTCCTTGGTCCTACCGGCGTCCCTACTTCGAGGAGACGTACGGTATCCGCAGACATCACAAGGATGAACAGGTTTATCTACATCGAGATTCCCTTCTTTAACGGTCGTTGGCAAGAACAGAGTTGATGAAAAAAAACAGGGGCCTTATTATTGACGACGTCCGGCCGTTTTACATGGTAGTGGGAATAATACAAGGACAACAGTCCCTAACTATTGATAGAACTTCTTCAAGTGTTCTACATTCCACATCCCGGCATGGTTCCCCTCCAGGGTGTGGAGGAGGAACGTCCCCTGGTTATATCTTCTGATGACCCGGTAAGGTCCTTCCCAGTTCTTCGCCATTTTGCCGCCTTCGAGCGGCTTGCTCTTCTCTCTTTTCCTGAGTACGAGGTCCCCGGCCTCTATTTTGCGGAATTTCACGGCCTTGTTGAAATATCTCTGGGTGGCCCTGTGATATTCTTCCATGCGACGAGCTGCTAGGTCCCTCCGTTCCTCGATGAAGTGGAGCTCTGCTCGTAGGTTGATCTCGTTGTCCTCCGGCTGGAAGTGCTTGGTGCGATGGGTAGGTACCAGTACCTCCGTCGGTACCTTAGCCTGGAATCCGTAAGCCAAGGCAAAAGGGGTTTCCCCAGTCGCCGTTCTTGGCGTCGTCCTGTATGTCCATAAGACATAATTCAGCTGCTCCGGCCAGGTGGAGGTGTAGTCTTCCAACTTCTTCTTGATCCCGTCCATGATGGTCCGGTTCATGTTCTCCACTTGGCCGTTGGCTTGCGGGTAGGCCACCGAAGCCTTAGAGTGCCTGATGCCCCATTTTGCCAAATATGCCTCAAAGCCTCTGCCGACGAACTGCCGACCGTTGTCTGTGATGATCTGCTCCGGGATCCCGAAGCGGCAGATGATGTTCTGCCAGACGAACTTCTGGCACTGGAATTCAGTGATGGAGGCCAACGGTTCGGCCTCGACCCACTTCGTGAAATAATCAACCGCCACAATGACGAATTTCCTTCCACCAGCAGCCGTGGGCAGAGGGCCCAGCAGGTCTACGCCCCACCTAGCAAAAGGTAGCGCGATGGTCATTGGGGTGTAGAAACTCGCTGGGCGGCCAGGGACAGGTGCATACTGCTGGCATACTGCGCACTTCCGCGTGTGGTTGAAGCAATCTTGCTGTATGGTCGGCCAGTAATAGCCCTGCAGGATGATTTTTCTGGCCAAGGTTCGGGGGCCCTGGTGGCTGGAGCAGATCCCTTCATGTATTTCCTCGATTACCGCCGCTGCTAGGCTCGGCGGGAGGCATCTGAGGTAGGGTCCGCCGAACGTCTTCTTGTAAAGTTGCCCATCAATGAGTTCAAAGTTGGGGGCACGCCTCTTTATCCACGCAGCCCTTCCTGTACTGCCATCATCTTCAGGCTCAGGGAGTGTCCCATCTCTGAGATAATCTGCTATCTCCTTGGCCCAGTTAGGTTCGGCAACGGAGATAACCTCCACCTGGATGACGTCCGTTGCCGGTGCTGGGAATACCTCCTGCCTAACGAAGCCTCTGATGTGTCGGGGGATGCTTGATGCCGGGTCATCGGCTGGGGGGTTGCTCAATTTTGACAGAATGTCCGCCTCTGCATTCTCCACCCGCGATACCTGCTCAAGCACCACCTGCTCAAATTGTGCGGTCTGTTCCTCCGCCAGCTCTTTGTAGACCTTCATTCTCTCTTCCCTGGTCTCAGCAGTGCCATTCATCTGGGTTACCACCAGCTGGCTGTCCATTCTCACCTTCAGACGAGCTGCTCCGAGGGCTTTCGCGCATTTCAGCCCTGCGATAAGTGCCTCGTACTCAGCCTCGTTGTTGGTGACCTTGAACTCAAATTTCATAGAGTAGTAGGCTTTGAAACCCTCGGGAGAAGTGATCACTGCCCCTCCGCCGCAGCCCCGCACACTCGAGGCCCCATCGGTGTACATCTCCCACCAATCGTCAAAGTCATTGTTGTCATGGGTTCCGTCCTCGGTGCGCGCGGTGCATTCTGCGATGAAGTCCGCCAGAGCCTGCCCTTTAATCGTCGGCCTCGGCTTGAAGTCCACGTCATATTGGCCGATCATCAAGGACCACTTCGTTATCCTTCCGCTTGCCATTGGGTTCCTGAGGACTGTGGCGAGGGGCTGCGTCGTGTAGACAGTCACCGGGTGTGCTTGGAAATACGGTGCCAGGCGCTTGATGGATGCAATCAAGGCGAGGATCGTCTTTTCCATCAGTGTGTACCTCGTCTCGGGACCGTTCAGCGCCTTACTTACAAAGTATATCGGCCGCTGAACGCCTTCCGATTCCTTCAGCAGCACGGCACTTACGGCCAGATCGGCTACTGCCAAGTACATGTATAATCTCTCCCCGGGATCCGCCTTGGTGAGGACGAGCGGGGAGGAGAGATATACCTTGAAATCTTCGAAAGCAGTTTGGCACTCCGGGGTCCATTGAAAGGGACTGGCCTTCTTCATGATCTGAAAAAAGGGAATCGCCTTATCAGCCAGCTTGGATAAGAACCTGCTCAGGGCCGCCAGACGCCCGGTGAGCCGCTGCACGTCTTTTAGGTTCTTTGGGGCCTCCATGTCCATAATCGCCTTCACCTTCTCCGGGTTAGGCTCGATCCCCCGCTCACTCATCATGTAGCCGAGGAACTTGCCGCCCCTGACGGCGAAGGCACACTTCTTCGGATTGAGCCTCATGCTGGCCTTCTCCATGATGCTGAAGACCCTCTCCATGTCCTGGACATGGTCCTCCTTTTTCTTGCTCTTGATCAGGATGTCATCCACGTAAGCTTCCATTGTCTTTCCAAGTACGTCCTTGAACAACATCCCAATCATCCTCTGAAAGGTAGCCATGGCGTTCCTTAGACCGAACGGCATGACGATGTAGCAGTACACGCCGTCCGCCGTAACGAACGCCGTTTTTTCGGCATCATCGGGGTGCATGAACACCTGATGGTAGCCCCTGAATGCGTCCATGAAGCTGAGCAGCTCGCAGCCTGCTGTTTCATCCACCAGCAGGTCGATCCTCGGGACCGGGTAAGGGTCCATCGGACAAGCTTTGTTAAGGTCCGAGTAATCGACGCACATCCGCCAAGTGTCGCCCTTCGGGGCCAGTACCACGTTGACCGGGCCGGACGTGTTTAATGCTGAGGAGAGTTGCCGTCTCCTTCCTGATGAAGTCGCGTCGGTCGGCCGCCATGTACCTTTTCTTTTGTTGTACGGGCTTGGCGTCCGACCGTACGGCGAGTCTATGGCATATGAGGTCGGGGTCGATGCCCGGCATGTCCTCCGGCCCTCTGGCGAACAAGATGCTGAACCTTCGGAGGACGGCTATGACCCCTGCTCTGATTTCCGGCTCCAGATCCGTACCGATGGACACCTTCCTGTCCGTCGGATCGTCGAGTTCAATTTCCTCCAGCAGAGTTGCTGGTTCCAGATGAGCGTCCAGGTCGGCTTGTTTGGCCTTCTCGGAGATGCTGTTGACCCGAGCCTCCCGCTCGTTGAGCTTCTCCATGGCCTTCGTGTAGCAGGCCCTGGCCATGTGCGGGTCCGTACGTGCTACTCCCACTCCAGTGTCGGTGGGGAATTTGATGCATGAATGTCGTACGGAGCATATGGCCCCCAAGTCTTCCAAGCCGGGTCGGCCCAAAATGGCGTTGTGGGCGCACTTTAGGCGGACCACGACGAACGTCATGCTGATTCGGGCAGTGTGAGGGCCGTCGCCGACCTCTACCGGCAAAATGATGGTGCCCTCCGCGTCAATGCAATCCCCGGTGAAGCCGGACAGCGGGGTGCGTAGGGGGTGCAGCATGTCCTTCCGAAGCCTCATTCCTTCGAAAGCCTCCCAGTAGAGGACGTTCACACTGCTCCCGGTATCAACAAGGACGCGACGGACGATAGCATCGTTCACGTCCATGCTGATCACTAGCTCGTCTCTGTGCGGCGCCGGTGACATTGGCAGGTCAGCGGGGCCGAAGGTAATTGCCTCGACTCTATTGCGCTTGGTGGGGGGTGCTGATACGGAACCCACATAGAGTGACCTCTCAAATTTTTTCCGCTCGGCGGGTGTATCCCCTGTCTCAGCGCCTCCGAAGATCACCTTGATCTCCAATTTCTTCTTCTTGCCCTTCGGGCCGAGGGATCCCTCCGGACGTTTATCTGCACTTCGATAATCCACGTCCTGAGGTTCTGCCTCGCGCCGATCGTCGCGGCGCCATGTCTTGTGCCTTGAGTTCGGCTTCTGCTGGCTGTTTTTGTTCAGCAGCTGGGTGAACTCGCCCAGGTACCCCTGACGGATCAGCTCGTCGATCGCTTTCTTTAATTGGCTGCAATTATCCGTCAGGTGGCCGGTCCTCTGATGGTATTCACAGTAGGCCGATTGGTCGTGCCCCATATGCCTATTCATATCCTGGGGTTCCGTTAGGAGGCCCTTGTCCTTGATGGCCTCAAAGATTTGGCTCACTGGATAGGCCAATGGGACATAGCGGTCGTCCGGTCGTGCTTGAGTATCCCCGGACGGAGCCTTCCAGGGGACCATCGCCCCGTCTGTCCTCTTCTTTTTGTTTGGGGGGGAGGGCCCGGGTCCCAGCCCGGGCCCGAGCCTGTCCGCCATCTTCCGTGGGTGGGCTGCGGGAACTCCGTCCCGCTGCCTGATCTCCTCCTCAATGGAGGCATACTTCTGGGCCCGAGCAAGAACCTCGGTGTAGCTGGTGCCGGGATTCCTCCTTAGGTCCCGGTATAGATCCCCTGTGGCCAGCGCACTGGTGAACATGTTGGTGGCCAGACGTTCGTCCAGATCGTCGACCTGCAGGACCTCGTCCCTCCACCTTACCAGGAACCTAGCCAGCGGTTCGTCCCGCCCTTGTTTGATGTGGGCGAGAGCCGTGACGTCCTTCTTGGGGGTGGTGCTGGCGGCAAACTGCGCCATGAACTGCTGGGAGAGCTGTTCGTATGAGTCGATGGTGCCTGGCCTCAACTGGCCGAACCATTCTTGCGCCGGCCCCCTGAGGGTGCTGAAGAACAATCTGCAGATGGCCTCGTCTGATGCTCCCAGCATGGACAGGTTCCCTTGGTAGCTTATCAGATGGGCCTTGGGATCGCCAGCCCCATTGTACACCAAGTTGCCCGGGGGCCTGCAGTCTCGGGGAATCTCGACGCTCATCACCTGTGGAGTAAAGGGAGATGTGAGAGAGAAAGAGGGTGTGGCCGAGCCAACGTCCGCCCGCCTATTCATCTCGGCTATCTGCCTTTCCATGGCCTCCAACCTTGCATCCTGTGCGGCCCTTCCGGGGGACACAGGGGGCGCGGCTTCGGGGACGGCATTCTGCTGAGCGGCCACAGCATCGTGCGGCCGCCTAAAGATCTGCGCACCTCGCCGTTGGAAACGTCGTCCAACGGTGTTGATCCTCGGGGTCTCGTCTCCCCGCGGGATTTGGCGGGGGACTGATGGTGTGTGAGCCCTGGATGCAGCGATGCTGACTCTGGTTCGCCCTCCCGTTCCACGGGAGCCTGAACCCCCACCTAGCCGCTCGTGGACTGAGGGCCGGTGGTCGCTGGATCCTGTCGTATCGTCATACGACTGCATGCGGCGTATGGGAGAGAGGGGCGTTCGCTGGGTACTTGCAGAGTACACCTGGTCTCGGGCCTCCCGCTCGTCTGCCAAGCGACGCATGGTGTCTGCGAGTTCCCGCATGAGGCGAGGATCCTGCCTGGCCTCCAGAGGAATGAGGTCAGTGATACCCCCGTTTCCCCCGGAGGTCCATATTGTTGCGGATAGTTCCGAGTTCTGGCCGCGATTCCGGCGGCTTGATTCCAGACGCTCGGAGAGATCACGCTGGTTGTTGCTTCCTGACATCGTGTTTGCTGTAGGTGGACTTAGTAGCTGTTTGGGAGAGTTTCTGGAAACTTTTTGCTCAGTTTCCCACAGACGGCGCCAGTGTTGATGTTTATTCCTTCAACCCTTGGACCCAACACGTAAGCCCAAAGATTTCGAATGGAGTAAGTATAAGGATATCTAGCCTAACAACTATGAGATGGATCAGGGAACAAAAGTGATAACAGGCAATGTAAATAGGTATTATTAACTTCGTAATAACTCCCCTAAATACAATCTACTTGCTAAAAAGGGCACGTCGGCCGTTCGTCTTACAAGGCACTTAGAAATGCTGCAAGTAAGAATGCTGAAGCTAGTATGCTAAGAATAGAAAGTTGCCAACCCTTTACAATGAAATAAATGCTTCTATTTATACCCGCCAATGGGCAGGTAGCTGTACTGACGTGGCAGCCTGTGGACCGCTGGTGTCCCAACTACCAAATCTTTAGCATTAAATGCACTTCCCGCCAGAATCTAGGTTTCCCGCCGGATCAGTGGGGACGTTCGTCCACCCGGGAAGTGAGTTGGATTGCTCCAAGTGACCCTTGAGGGATATTGGCCGTTCGTCTCCTGGCCTTGATAGCTACTCACCATGTGCATTGGGTTTTCTCCGATGACTACAGGCTTGCTCTGGGGACGTTCGTCGCCATCCCTGGTGGCTCGTGGCTCTGCTCCTTGTCCCTGCATAGACGTTCGTCGGAATGAGCTGCTGGGCCTGAGTCCTCCAACATCAGACGCTCGTCCATCCTTAAAGAACATGGGCCTGTGGGCTGGCCTAGTTTCTAGCTGGACGCTCGTCTAGCAAAATGGGTTAGTGGGCCGGACCTCGGCTTGGGCCCTTAACCCAACAGTAAGAATTAGAAAGATGGGTCCACAAAAAATAAAAGATGAAATGATAGATAGATAGATGAATGAAGTAGGAAAGTAAAAGGTTAAATAGAATCTAATCAGGGAAAGTGATAATCTTTTTTGGACAATCCAAAAAGAAAAGTGTATTTTATATCATGGGGGACGAAAGGAGTATATACTCCCTCTGTCCCGCTAAAGAAGTTCCCGGTTTGACTTACACACATATTAAGAAAATAAACTTATCAAGGGTAAACTTTACTGTTTTGACACTGTTTCGACACTGTTTGACACTGTTTTGCACTGTTGAGCACTGTTTTGATGTAAAGTTTCGTGTCTGGTGATCAAATTGGCTGATGAAATTGATAAGTAAAAAAATATGGTCACCGGCCAAAGAGGCCCAATCCCCTAGAAAAGTTTTATTTTTTGCTTCTCTTTTTTATGAGTGGTTTATTTTAAATATTAGGTGAGAAACGATTAATGGTAAAAATCGGTAGTGTTTGTAACACCGTCCCCAAATATATTTACTTTTATGTAAATAATGTATTGAACCTTATTAAAGGATTAATGAATTTACGAAGTTGTAAATTTTTATTATTTCGTTCGCGTGAATAGTAAATTGCACGTGGGACCACACTGGGAGCGGGGGCCGCCCGACATTCCCGAGACCATATATTTTATTCATCTTGGCCTAGATAATAAATATATAGTGGTGGATATTTCATTTGGGCCATGGAAAGGCCCAGAGTTGACCGATTGGTCAAAAGAAGCTCAAATTACCGGTACTGGTAATTTAACAGATAACAGCCCGAACTGAATTTCGGAGGCTTATAAATTAAAGTTGGGGAATGTATATTCATTATACATGTCATAATGAGTAAGAGCACATAATATATTTTATTTGACCCGATGAAATAAAATATATTTAAAACAGTCCGAAAAATACAAGTTTCGGGACCGATTGTACACATCGGGACACAAAGGGATGACCTCCCACATGAGTGGGGGCCACCCCACGTTTTTTTGTGCTAGATTAGACAAATATGGGCTGGAGTTGACTAAGGAAGGTGTGGAGGAGGAGGCTTGGGCATCAAAGGTACACCCAAAGGGGCCCTTTTCCTCACTCATTTGCCAAATGAGACAAAGAGAGCCATCCCCTCCCCTCCCTCACTCATTAGCTCGACCAAGCACCCAAGGATAGCAAGGAAGAGCTCTACAATTCACCATTTTCACACCCAAATTCGAGCTCAAGGAAGAAGGTCCAAAGAGGAGTGTTTGGAGAAGGAAAAAGGTTGGGAAAAGTGTGAACAATTAAGGTAATGACCTCATTATAACTTTTCCTTTATTTTTCTTCTACCATATGAGGTATATATCATATGAGGTACCCTTAGTATTGTTCTACATGACATAAGTGTTGAACAATGGGTTGGAAGATGGTTCTAAGTTCAAAAACGGACTTAGAGGCCAAAACAACCGGTTCACCGGAAAATAACCTTTTTGAGGTTATTTGTATTAATATGGGTTTTATGATTATAAAACCTTGTTAGGCACTTGTAAAGGGTATTTCAAGTGATTTCACAAAGTTGGAAAAGTCGCCGGAGTTGACCAAAAGTCGCCGGAGTTTCACCGGAGTTCAACCAAGAAGGGTAGAACTTCATAGCGCTAGTTCAAGGTGAGTGGACGGCTTAATATCTTATAACTTTTGGGTTAATTATGAGATTACCTAAATAAATGTTATATGAGTTCATAATGATGTTTAAAAGATATTTAAACATGTGATTAACCAATAGGGTTAAGTTTGTATGAAAGAAATTAATTGTTGATGCATGGAATATGATATGAAGAATTATATTAAATGCATATTTGTTTGAAGTGTATTAGAAGCACAAATGAATATTATTAACTTAATTATATGATGATTAAGTTGATACACACAAGGCATGAAATGGCGGTCAACGAAAACGTTGACCGATGGACAAAGGATTTAATTAATATCGGTTGGTATTAATTAATTATAAATCTATATAAATGCATGGTTTTGCATGGATTGTGATACATAAGCTTTATTTATTGAATTAGTTATGAGTAACTAAGTATGATATAGACTCTATCTAGGTTGATAGAAGGTTGATCATAGGAAAATATTTTGGTGGAGGACCCTAGTACTTAAAAGTACTTAACACTCAAAATTTGGTGGAGGACCCTAGGACTTAAAAGTCCTTAACACTCGGATTATAAATTGGTGGAGGACCCTAGGACTTAAAGTCCTTAACACTCGGATTATAAATTGGTGGAGGACCCTAGTACTTAAAAGTACTTAACACTCAAAATTTGGTGGAGGACCCTAGTACTTAAAAGTACTTAACACTCAAACTTGGTGGAGGACCCTAGTACTTAAAAGTACTTAACACTCAAAACTTGGTGGAGGACCCTAGGACTTATGAGTCCTTAACACTCACAAACCGGTGGAGTACCCAAAGATTATGATCCTCAAAACTAATAGATTGTGATATTGAAATAGGGACAAGGAGGAGTCTTATACACTCATAGGTATATGGGTGGGTTGGGGTTTTTAGTCAAGAATATTGACTATTACTATTTTTCCCAAATAAAACGGTGATCTACGGATCGGATATTTTCCAAGTATATATATATATATACTAATAAGTATTTCATAACTTGGGGGAAAGACTATTTATTTAAGTATCACCCTATGTTTGGGTCTTATACTTGAAACTCTAGTTATTCTATATTTAGCCTGCTACTCGCTCGGTACTTGTGCTGACCCCTTCGGGCCCCCCCCACCATTTTCAGGTTGAAGCTAGGGCTTGCTACTTGCACCTCCTCACGGGTGATATCAAATCAGGAAGACGTGGTTCGTGCTTCCTTATTTTCTTTCAAACTACCGAACACTTGCTCATGGATATTTGTTTTACTATAAACTATTTTTGGGGCTTGCATGCCCATGTTGTTGGCCGGTTGTGGCCCATGACTTACCGTTGAATATTTCCGCTATTCATTGGTTTAAATGTGATGTTGTTATGTATGTTTACTACTGAGTATGGATGGATTGTTTCTCGAACGCCTTGTGTAATTAAGTGAGGTTGACTCGTGGGTGACGTCACTTAGTTATACGGCGGTTGTACACGCGCTTGGATTGCGGTCTGGGGCGTGACAGTGTTTGAAAGAGTGTTGATTTGAAATGAAAAAGATATGGCATTCAGTCTTAGACCAGACTAGAGTTAAATAGATTATATTAGATCAGACTTCGAAAATTACAAAAATACACAAACAATAGACATCTACCGAACCATACAAGATCAATTCAGACAGCTAGACAATAAAATTCATGTCATTTTGAAAATATCTTAAACCACAAGTAATAACAAAAATATCACAACACATACCAATTGAATAATAATATATTACTATGGAATTAGACCATAACCCTGTTTTAAATATATATTATATATTGACACCCCGTTATTCAATGTGAATTGTTTGGTCTAGATTGAAATCACAAAAAATACATTAATATATGATTGTTCTCCATTTTTTGAGTAAATTGTGTGCAACCTCTTATTGGCATAGTGTTTTTAATATATTCATGGATTATGTGCATCTTAATGATATAAATGGATATTTACTTTGCATTTATGTGTAAACTATCCAATATATGTATCCTTGTGCTTTATTAAATGTTTCAAGCATGGAACAATTCTTAGCACCGAAAAAGAGTTTGATGAATGAGAATGAATTCTCACTCACACGGATAATAGTAAATGTGTTTTGGAGGTGAAGATTATATCCGGAAAAAATATTGATTTCACAATCATCATAGATCCTGTCATTTACCTTGGCTTCTTTCAAATTTTTACACAAAAAGTTCCCAATCAGCGTTTCATTTCCCATGAGTCCATGACATAAACAACAGTCAAAGATAATGTGTATACAAGTGGGCAGTGGCAAAGCCAGGGTTGACATGTTATAGGGGCTGAAGCTTAAGAAATTTATATAGCAGAGGCCAAAACTTAAATTTTCACTATATTTTTTACTACTTATAAATATTTATACACATCACAAATTTTTTCTTGCAGGGGCCGAGGCCACCGCCAGCCTCCCCCTGTCTCCACCCCATCAAGTGGGCATATACCCAAAATGCATTCTTATGCATGATCAATTGTATGTTGTCGTGTAAATTGCCACCTTAACGGGTGGGTTAGAGATTCATAAGTTTGATGACAAGGTTCGGGTTATCAACCCCAGTGGCATATAATGTATTTTTTAAAAGAATTATGATGATTTTTTAACATTATCAAGATATATGATTACTTTTTTTATTCAATTTTATGTGACTCACTAATAATTGTACTACAGTGTTATTTTATTGTAATAGAGCTTATTCTTACACTTTATCATTAATTTTAACTTTACTTATGATTTTCATACGGTCGAAATTTTTATTTCCTTACAAGCTCTATATTATAATCAAATTTACAATAAATAAAACCTAATATCTTTTTTTATTTACCAAAATGATATATTATGTACCATCTTAATAAAATATAATTTTAAATAATATGTTACTGTATCATATTCTAGATATACCCCGTGCATCGCACGGGTACTTCGTCTAGTTATATAAGTAGTATATGTTTGGTAGTAATTTTTTATTATCTTTCCTGACTATGGCCGTTGTGTTATGTGCTTATTATGTGGAATATGTATATATGATTGATTGTGCATTAAATGAAATTTGATTTAATTATTACCAAAATAACTTATGATTTCATTTGATAGCAGATATTGAGCTATAATTACGTAGCAAGCATGTATGAAGAACAGTTTCGGTAACTGTTGTCACTTTAGGCGGTAATTATATGGAATATATGTATATATGATTGATTGTGCATTAAATGAAATTTGATTTAATTATTACCACAATAATTTATGATAGCGGATATTGAGCTATAATTACGTAGCAAACATGTATGAAGAACAGTTTCGGTAACTATTGTCACTTTAGGCGGTAATTTTGGAGCAAAAATTTGTGACACTCTGTCGCTTTATATTATATAAAGAAAAGATTGTATACAAATTTACTTATTTAAGATGATGTCCTTATTCAATATTGCATACCTTCTTTGAAGTGTAGGAATTTACATTTTTATTTACTATTCTTATTTTAGTTATGTATTCGAAGTTTTTCCTGGAATATTACTAATAAAAAAGTTATGGACAAAAAATGATTTTATAACTTTTAGTGATTATAATTGTGTTCAAACATCACATCAGTCACTATATTATAGTAACTTTGAATACAATTATAATAACTAAAAGTTATCAAATCACGTTTTTGTCCATAACTTTTTCAGGAGTAATATTAATACAGAGTAGTACTTTTCAATACATTCATCATTATTTTAAAATTAATCATTCGTTTGCATTGATTATTTTTTATTTGTGACATGCGTAATAAAAAATGGATAATCATAAAATTTTTGTTATGCATTGAAGATAAAAAGGAAAGTAATGAATGATTACATTGCTTTACACTTGACACTCGTTGCTCTTTATTTGGTTAGCTCCTTTTTGATTACGTAGTATTTGTTAGCTCTTTAATGGCATAAAAGCTCCACTAATGTATAAATTTGTCAAGTAACTCATACGTATTAAACAGGCTAATTTCAAGACATACGAACTTACAATTATATCCTTCATTTGAGCAGCATTTTGGCTCCAAAAGTTGTTGACACTGTGTTACTTTATATAATATAAAGATATCCTTCATTTGAGCGGCAATTTGGCTCCAAGAGTTGTAGACACTCTGTTACTTTATATAATATAAAGATAAAGATAAAGATTTACTTGTTTAGAAACTACATAAAAAGTTCTATAATACCCGATCAAAATAAATTAAATTTGATAAAAGTTAGATATATAAATTAAAGGGAAAAATACGGAAAAGGTACTTGTGGTTGGACCCGTTTTCAAATAGGTTCATGTGTTTCATTATTTATCAAAGTGGTTCATGTGTTTGAATTCCGTTATCACAAGAGGGTCATGTCGTTAAAAACGTCTCAAAAAGACCATTAAAAGTAACTCCGATTTTCTAAAGTGTTCGAAAAATTAAAAAAAATACCGGAAGGTGTGCCTCAATAAGACGACCGCTAGGCCATCTTTTTTTTTTTCAGCCACCCTTGTCACCGGAAAGTCCACCGAAAAATGATACTAGCTAAATCATTTTTAAAATATAATTCAAACAGATTTGAAAAATCCAAGGGGAACACTAGTACAAAATATGCATTTAATATGAGTTGATTTTTAACTGTCACAGTACATTGACACGGGGTCAAATTCACAAATATTAAAAGTTTTGGCGGGTGAAAAATGTAAAAAGAAAAACTTTATCAATAACGGTTCCATTCTTACCCGCTGTAGAAAAGAGAAACGGGGTAACATTCATAATTTTCTAGAAATTGAATCTGGCGCGGGATCTTTTTTAACATTTCAAATAATTGTTTTTCATGTAGGCTGGGTTTTTAACCCTTATTGAATGATCGTCAAAATTAAAGCCTGCTTCTGAAAACGATGAGGGTTTGTCAGTTTCATTAGGTTTCTACCTACAGAAGGGAAAGATCTGCCGCTGCCTCAATTCCTCAATTCGTCGCTCCTAGACGACGGTAGCACTCTGACGCTCCTAGATGACGCCCGCACATCGTCGCTCCTAGACGATGCCCGCTCTCCAGCCCTCCTAGACGATGCCCCCACTTCGATGCTCCTAGATGACGTCGGGACTCCATCGCGCCTAGACGACGCCTGCACTCTGTCGCTCCTACACAACATCCGCACTCCGTCCCTCCTAGACGATGTCTACACTCTGCCATTGCTTTCCTGTTTTTCACAGCTCATACACTTGCCAGATCTTCATCACCCAAGAACTTTATTCCAACTTATCGAAGTAAAAATTCCTTTTTTACATATTAATTTTTCTACTATTGGTACTTGATTTGTGTATATGTTTCATTCACTTTGTGAAGTTGCATTTAATATTTGATAAAGTATGGAAAAATTCATTTCTATGTTATTAAATTTGTATTGTCTACTAACTCTATGTAACAATGTCACATAGATCATTTTTAGTACATCTTAAGACATATGTTGTTATTATTCTTTCAAATTTGAGCAATTTTTATGATGATATATACGGATTTTTAAATTGAGCTGGTCTTAATTAAATATATTGACGCAAGCTCAAACACATGTTGTCATATGAGACAGTGTTTCCATTTTATTTGCCCAACTTTGAAATGAGCTTTCTCGGCTTTAGGTTTATTCTCCCTTCATTTGGTGGCTGTGGAAAAGGTAGGTATATCATTTATACGATAGTATATACAAAGAAATATTCATTCTGGTTTTGAGTGAACAAAAACCTTAGCAAATAAATTACCGGATTTCTTTGGCATTTTCTCTTCCCATTTTTTAGGGTTCACTTCTTCTTCCTAGTCAGATACCAATAGGTTCTGCGGGAAAAAACATATAAGAAAACAGATGGAACTCTAAAAGACTATGATTATTTCATCAACATAAAGTAAATATGATCATAACTCTAGAATATTGCCACTGATAGTTGAACCTTAGATCATAATTGTTTTGTTTAATTGAAGCCAATTACAACTACATAGCTCTAGAATACAGTGAGAGTATTTCAATAAGACCTTTTTTTGATAGAGTATTTCTGTAAATCTTTATGAAAAAACAACTGTGAATAGAAATGAATATGAACATGAAAAGTAGGAAGTAGCAGAGTCATTCAAAAAATGCTCTCTTATATATTCTTATGCTCCGTTCACAACCATGAATAGCTTATTTCTCTAACCAGTGGGTTAATCAATATATTTGGGCTTACTTATTATGCTAAAATGAATCCAAGTAAACTGGTTTCCTTTCCGAAACTCAACAACTTGGAAAGTATCAGTCAAATTACCCTAACCAAATGAACCTCTAACAAATTTAGGACTAAATTGGTGAGGTTTCACGTGTTACTGTGTTAGTAGAAATTTCACTTTTCATTTTCATTTTCTTTTTGTTTTTTCAAATTTGCAAGCATGTTCGTTAAGTATGCTGGGTGACGTAATATAGTCATTCGTAGCCTATTTAGTCTCTCTCATTTACATCAACCATTCTTTTGCGGTATATAGATTTGGTGGTGATGTCATATAGTCTATGTCAGGTCATAACCGACATTAAAAGTCAGTTTTAACCGACATAGTATGTGATTTTTCCACTAGTGGAAGGTGGTTTGAGGGTCATTTTGACGAGGCGCAGCTTTCAGTATTTTTCTTTTAATTTTCCGGGCACTTTTGAAAATTGGAGATACTTTTAACGATCTTTTTCAGACGTTTTTAATGGTGTGACCCTCTTGTGATAACGAAATTCAAACACATGAACCACTTTGATAAACAATGAAACATATGACTCTATCTGAAAACGGACCCAACCACAATTATCTTTTCCGTACTTTTCCCTAAATTAAAAGATTAAAATCGATTCATATTCACCGTAAAATAATGAACAAAGAATCTTTTAATGAAGAGAGTATCAATAAAATATTAAATAAATTATATATACACTCAAAAAACAAATCTCATATAGATACGGCGCAACGGATCAATTTCATTCATTCATTCATTCTTTCTGCTAAAATCGAGTCACACTTACGGTAGACACCACCGCCTCAGAAACAGGAACAGAAACTTCTTACGGTAGACACCATGGCCACAGCCCCCAAGAGTATACACAGCCGTGCGAATAGTCCCCTTCCCCCTTGGCCGTCCTCTTCCTCCTCACCCGAACTTTAGCAATTTCTCAAAATGGGGTTTCAATTTGTTGGATTGAAATGAATCGGGCTCCCATAACGCCCGATTTTCTGGGTTAGTATTTCTCAAAATTGGCTTCAATTTCAGATACGAGAAGAATTAAAGTTGAGTGTTTATGTTGAAAATCTGACGGAGGAATGTGTTCTACTATGAAGGATGTGAAAAAAGAATCTTTTGTTAAAGGTTCGCAGTACTTTACTACCTCTATTATGTTCTTTGTTGTCATTAGAATTAATTTATGTCTTGGTTATTTTCTGGGAAAATATGAATTCTGACATGTTATTATGCCTCTTTTTATTTAACCAACTAGTATCTGAGATTTTTTCAACTGATACGTTTTACCCATAATATGTTTTTAACTATCACCCTCATCTATTTTTCGCCTCTATATCAATGTCAGAAATTGTAACCATTAGAAATAAACAAAAATTTAATCTGTCATAATTAATCCAAATGCTAATGCAACAATTTTAAGATCCCTATGACATCTCAATGGAGGGCTGCTTCTCAAATATAGTGTGCAATATTTGATTTTGTTCTTCCACACACATGGAGTAGTGAACTAATCAAATTTGAAAGTGTGATAATTCAGGATTGTGGGTAATGAAAATGGAATATGCTCCAGCTATTGGATGTTTTATAGTAATGACCAATTTGAGTCCTGTTAGATAGATGACGAATATAGTAACCAACTATCCATGGTAATATGGTGTATGTGCATTCACCATATTACTTTGCTTTGACCCTATGACATACGACTTTTTCCTATTTTTGTGTTTCAACTGACAGAGCAAGACAGATGGGTTAAGCAGCCGAAAGGCAAGTTGAATAAATTTCGTTTGATTTTGCTGGATGAAACCGAAAACTGACGAGTACAGCTGGAGAGGGGCTAAAGGAAGCAGGAAATATCAACCGATTGCTTTCAATATCTGGGTATGGACTATGGATGCAAACTGTTCATAAATCATCCTGTTTTAACTGCATGTGCTATGTGTGGAATGCATTTCCATTTTTACACTGCTTTGAGCATTTCTAGTAAGCGGATGAAAAAAATTCTTGTTCACAGCATAATGATGCTGGTAATAGCTCGAATCTGCAGTTGGTTCCTTTCAACGGGACAAACTCCTACTAGAAATTGAAGCTTCAAGATCCTGAAGTAAGTTTATAGAGTTTTTTGCAATTCACTAACCGAACTCTACTTTTCAGGCTGTAGGAAAGGTCTTGGCAGATGTATATGGAGAGTGATGGCACTGGAAGAAATATGTGCGAAGCAAATTTTAGAAATTATTCAACAATATCGTTCGGTATGTTATTTCCCTGAACCATGATTTTTTAGTTTCCTATTCATTTCATATACGTAGTATGTTGATAATTTGTATTTCATGAATTTGTTTTTATGTTAAGCTTGATGTCCTATTTTTACCCTGAAATTTTACTTTTGAAAGAAATTAACAAGCTTTACTGTTTGGTTTAATTAATCATTTAATTTTTGATAATTTTCAACTGAATTTGATAAATGTTAGTAAACTGAATTTCAGTTCTTAAGTTAAGTTCTAAACTGAATTTGATAAATGTTAGTATGTTACTAAACTGAAATTCAGTTTAGACATGCATTAAGAACTAAATTCTGTTTAGGCTTTAGACATGCATTAAGAACTGAATTTAGATAGACATGCTAATTCAATGATATTTCAGTTTACTTGCCTTCATTTTATTACTTGCCTTCAGTTTGCAGAAAAGAAGAGAAATCTATTAGCTATTAAGAACTGAATTTTTATAGACTGTTTTGTATAAAGTTGTAAAAGTTATAAACTATAACTCTATAAACTATAAAGTATAAATTGAAGTTATAAACTCAAAATGAAGTATTAATGAACTGAAGTGGTTTTTAAGTTTTAACAGTTGCTTTCATATAATGTTTTGTATAAAGTTATGAACTATAATTGTATAAAGTATAAACTATAACTGTATAAAATTATAAAATGTAAGTGTATGAAGTATAAACTGAAGTTATAAACTCAAAATGAACTGAAGTGGTTTTTAACGGTTGCTTTCATATTATGTTTTGTATAAAGTTATAAACTATAATTGTATAAAGTATAAACTATAACTATATAAAGTTATAAACTATAATTGTATGAAGTATAAACTGAAGTTATAAACTCAAACTTGAAGTATTAAATGAACTGAAGTTTTTTTAACTGCTGCTTTAGCATACTGTTTGGTATAGTTATAAACTATAAGTGTATAAAGTATAAACTGAACTACTGAAGCTTTCTTCATTAATAGAGAGCATTATAGAGGGTAGTCATACCTTACTAGTGTCCAAAATTCACCTGAATTACTCAACATTCTAGATTCATCGGACAAAATTCACTTAGGGGATCAATGAGCGTCTCACTTCTCTTGAGACCAGTTGGAGATCATTCTTTGAGCGGCACCAGCCACCCCCTCCTCCTAGCCACCCCCTTCTCCTGAGCAGTAGATAGTTGATTAGTTGTCCTCCGTTAGCCGCTATACTTTGATTGTTCTATTGGATGAATGTATATTACACTATCACACTATCGCTCTCTACTCTACTTTGTTGTTGTTTGATTGTTTTGTAGCTCAAAGTTTGCTTTTTGATGATACGCCGCGGTTTACAAATTGACTCAGTTTCGTTCTGCACCGACGAACGCCTTAGGGAAGTTTCCATGACTATCACTCGCCTGTTTGTAATGTTGACTTGAGCTGAGTTGAGTACGCGTGACCCTTTTCCCTTACCCCCTTGTGCATAGTGTATATTTGGTCATCAAGGGCTATGCCAAAGTTTAAGTGTGTGGGAGTGAATTGGGCATTCGGGCAATAGTTGTTACATGAGATTAATTCCGTTAGCATGCGCAGGTGTTATTTGTATATTCATAGGAAAGTCATGTCAAGTTTTTGTAAAATTTTTCTTTAAACTGTGTCTTTGTGAGCTGGCTAGAGTTTTGACTATGCTTTTAAAACATCTTTGAAGTGTTTAGGCTTAAATTGCTTGCACTATAATCTAGTTGTTGAGAGGATGAAGGCACTAGTCACCCATTGAATTCATAAATCTTCCATCTTACCTGAATAAGTCCTTTAGGAGAAGCCACTTTGAGCCTGACCATATATTCTTTACCCAATTAATTGAGCTCCATAGCCAAATGGCCTGTGTTTCCTTACCCGTGAATATTTCTGACAAAGTCTTGGTGTTTAAGGAACCAGGGGATTAATTTGATAAGTTTAGGGAGTTTTTGTAGGAGTCATTTTTGGCACTGTTCCTATGCCCCAAATGGGGTAAGAGCAGTCACTGTTTAGGAATTTGATATTCTCGAGGATTGCATTGTAGGCATGGATTCACCTGTTTAAATGAACTTTAATTGCTAATTTTCCTTGGTGAGGCCGAGATTAGAATGGGGTAATGTCTAGTAAAAATCTGAAAATTGAAAAAATTAATTATAGCTAGACCTCTTACCTTGCGAAAAAGAGAATGGGAACCCCGGTCAAAAAGCGTACGTGTTAGCACAATAAGATGAGGCTTGGGTATCTTTCGAAAGAAATGGCGTTCTCGTGCCAACATGACAAGGAAAACTGAACTTTATTAAATGAACTTGAAGGCTTTTGCAAAATTAGCATTAGTCCTTCGCGTACTTCAAGTATACGTCAAAGCACCAATGTGCCGCGGCGGTTTAGCTTAGTTGTACACCATGTCTACTCGTTGCATAGGTCTAAATGATAGTTTCTAATTTGTGGCCTACTGAGCTCCTTGATCCCAAGAATAGCCCCGAAATTCCTGAATGCATTAAGTCTTTGTTAGGATGTTCCACACTCTCAAGAATGGGACTGCTTATTTCTAACCATTTACCATTCACCACCGCCTTCACAAGTCCTTCTGATCGGTAGCTAGTTTATTAGTGTATGCTGTCACTACTTTGAGGATTGTTCTGAATAGTTTTGTCAAATATTTTAGCTAGAGTACAAAGATGTAGTTTAAGGAGGAATTTTCTTGGTTTAGTCAGTCTGTTCTGTGAATATCCCTTTAACTACCTGTGCATGCTAATTGTTTTGATTCCGTGTGGTGATTATCGTAAGTCCCGTTGTTCAGTTTGCTTGAGGACAAGCAAAAGCTTAACTTTGAGAGAGTTTTACACCTGTTTACATACAGAATTTGTTATCTATCTTCACTGTTTGGTTTAATTCCGCAATTAAATTTTGATTATTTTCGGTTATAATTACTTCGGGATGTGTTTAGCTTTATATTCAGGTCACTCGCAGGTGCCCATCAACTGCCCAATGAGGTTTCATATTTATCTAGTAAGTGGAAGTCGAAGAGTTCTTTGTAAGAGCATAATGATGCCAGTGATAGCCTGAATCTCCAGTTGGTGCCTTTCAATGGGACATAGTCCTACTAGATATTCAAGCTTCAAGATCCTAAATTAGGTTTATAAAGCTTAGGAGAGTATAATGAAGTCAATAATTTTCTTGTCTTTTTTGCACTTTTTTAACAGTTCGCCACATTTCAGGCTGTAGGCATGGTTTTAAAAGGCGTTTCGCCTCTACGCACCAGAGGCGCAAAGGCGACCTGTTATCGGCGTAAAATTTCATTAAAAAATTACGCCGGGAAGTGGCCCAAACGTCCATGTTCGGACGGTGCTCGGACGGGGAATGTTCGGACCTGAACATTCCTCCTATTATCCATTATCTATCATCTATTATCTATTATCTATTATCTATTATCTATTTATCTATTTATCTATTTATGTATTATCTATTATCTATTATCTATTATCTATTACGATAGTATCTATTATCTATTATCTATTATCTATTTATCTATTTATCTATTTATCTATTATCTATTTATCTATTTATCTAATAATCTATTTATGTATTATCTATTATCTATTATCTATTACGATAGTATCTATTATCTATTATCTATTTGTCTATTTGTCTATTTGTCTATTTATCTATTTATCTATTATCTATTTATCTATTCATCTATTATCTATTGTCTATTTATCTATTTATTTATTTATTTATCTATTTATCTATTTATGTATTATTTATTATCTATTACCTGTTATCTATTACGATAGTATCTATTATCTATTATCTATTATCTATTACGATAGTATCTATTATCTATTATCTATTACGATAGTATCTATTATCTATTATCTATTATCTATTTATCTATTTATCTATTTATCTATTTATCTATTTATCTATTTATCTATTTATCTATTTATCTATTTATCTATTTATCTATTTATCTATTTATCTATTTATCTATTTATCTATTATCTATTATCTATTATCTATTATCTATTATCTATTATCTATTATCTATTATCTATTATCTATTATCTATTATCTATTATCTATTATCTATTATCTATTATCTATTATCTATTATCTATTATCTATTATCTATTATCTATTATCTATTATCTATTATCTATTATCTATTATCTATTATCTATTACGATAGTATCTATTATCTATTACGATAGTATCTATTATCTATTATCTATTTATCTATATATCTATTTATCTATTTATCTATTATCTATTACTACGTATCTATTATCTATTATCTATTTATCTATTCATCTTTTCATTTATTTATCTATTTATCTATTATCTATGATCTATTATCTATTGGATTTCGGAGTGGGTGTTATCAGACTGAGGTAAGTGTTGCGCTTTTCATTTTCTATTTTCACTGTTTCATTATTTGGTGTTGTGTTTAAAATAAAAAACGGGGTTTGCTTTGTTTGGTTTTCAAGCTGAAATGAGAAATTTGATTGACTAAGGAGGGGCTAACGTTGGGAGAGTTTTAAATCTTTTGATAATCATAATTTTTTTTAGTTTACTGTTTGATTTATTTTCGTAGTTGAAGTTTGATTATATGTGATTAAAATCAATTCGTTATGTGTTTGGCTTTACACAGGTCACGCACAGATGAGCAAACATCAAGATCCAAGCACAGCGAAGTTGGGCGTGGGCGATTGTCTGACTGAGTAAGTGTTGTGCTTTTCATTTTACTTTTGGAGTAATTGACAAGAAAAACTTCATTGCAAGCGTTTTTTTCTGATATTTTGAGTTTAGGATTGATTGATGAAAAGTTAAATCATTCCAGAATAAAGTAATTACTGTAGGATATAATTTATAACTGACATTATATATAGTTTTAAACAACAATGAAACTTTTGTCTAAATGCTAAAATCAAATTCATGTAAGATAAAAAGTTGATATGCAGAATCCTAAAGTAATTAGTGATTTTTTTTCCGGACTGAGGCAGCATAAGTTCGATAATTTGGTGTTGTGTTTAAAATAATTTCGAATTGGGTTTTTGTTTATACAGGTAGGTAACATATGCATATGATGAAGGTTGCTCGCACTATGAAGTTGCATTTAAGAGTAGCTGTTATCGGGATGAGGTGAGTGCTGTGGTTTTCTATATTTATTGTCACAGTATAATTTTGATTATTTGTCGATTTGTTTACAATAAGTTCGGGACGCGTTTGGCTTTACACAGGTCACGCACAGATGGGCAGAATCAAGATCCAAGCACAACAGAGTTGGTGGTCGGCGTGGGCGATTGTCTGACTGAGTAAGTTTTGTGCTTTTCAGTTATCTAAGCACTAAAGTCGAGTTCATGTATGAAAATGTTTATATTCAGAATCCTAAAATACTTTACTTAGTGAATTTATCCGGACTGAGGTAGTATCACAATCAGGTGGGTTATTTTATTGATAAGGTTAAATGAATGATTACTTTTTGTTAAACTATTTTTGTAATTAGTTGCAGTTTGAAGTCCTTATTCTTTTGTGTTGTATTGTTTGTTGCTAGACCAAATAAAGTATTATACTCCGAGGTGTCACTAATCTCTTTTAGCTTTGAGTTGAAAACTCCTAAACAACACGGATCATACTTTGTCTCTTGCAACTCATGATTTTCTTCTCAAGTTAAGTATTTTCTGAAATTTTACATTTCACAGCCGTAATGAAGAAATATTAATTTAAAACTCAAAGCCATCAAACCTTAAGATAAATTGTAGTTAACTATTCCTTCTGGTTAGTAAACGGATCCCTAGAATCCCTTTCGAACTATCTAAACAACTATTTAATAGTGTCCAAAATTCACTCCAATTTACTCAGCAATCTATATTCACCCAGGTCATCAAATTTATCATTAAAAAAACCTGGAAACATCATTTTCTAATCTATATTCAGGCGATTGAGTAAGTGTTGTGCTTTTCATTTTATTTTTGGAATAATTGACAAGAAAGACTTCATTGCAAGCATCAGTTTTTTGTGATATTTTGAGTTTAGGGTTGATTGATGAAAAGTTATATCAATCCAGAATAAAGTAATTACTGTAGTATATAGTTTATAACTGACATTATACATAGCTTTAAACAACAATGAAACTTTTGTCTAAATGCTAAAATCAAATTCATGTAAGATAAAAAGTTGATATGCAGAATCCGAAAGTAATTAGTGAAATTTTTTCCGGACTGAGGCAGCATAAGTTTGATAATTTGGTGTTGTGTTTAAAATAATTTTGAATTGGGTTTTTGTTTATACAGGTAGGTCACGCATGCATATGATGAAGGTTGCTCGCACTATGAAGTTGCATTTAAGAGTAGCTGTTATTGGGATGAGGTGAGTGCTGTGATTTTCTATTTTATTGTCACAGTATAATTGTGATTATTTTTCGGTTTGTTTACAATAAGTTCGGGGTGTGTTTGGCTTTACACAGGTCACACACAGATGGACAACATTAAGATCCAAGCACAGCGAAGTTGGTGGTCGTCGTGGGCGATTGTCTGACTGAGTAAGTGTTGTGCCTTTAATTCATCTAAGCACTAAAGTTGAGTACATGTATGAAAATGTTGATATTCAGAATCCTAAAATACTTTACTTTGTGAATTTATCCGGACTGAGGTAGTATCACAATCAGGTGGGTTATTTTATTGATAAGGTTAAATGAATGATTACTTTTTGTTAAACTATTTTTGGAATTAGTTGCGGTTTGAAGTCCTTATTCTTTTGTGTTGTATCGTTTGGTTCTAGACCAACTAAAGTATTATACTCCGAGGCGTCACTAAGCTCTTTTAGCTTTAAGTTGAAAACTCCTAAACAACACGGATCATACTTTGTCTCTTGCAACTCATGATTTTCTTCTCAAGTTAAGTTTTTTACATTTCACAGCCGTTATGAAGAAAGATTAGTTTAAAACTCAAAGCCATCAAACCTCAAGATAAATTGTAGTTGATTATTCTTTGGGTTAGTATAGAATCCCTTCCGCATTATCTAAACAACTATTTAATAGTGTCCAATATTCACTCCAATTTACTCAGCAATCTATATTCATCCAGGTTATCAAATTTATCGTTAAAAATACCTGGAATTAGTGAGTTTTTCGAACAAGATGGTCTATTTAGCAGTTCAAGTTTAAGTTTCAAATATGAGGTACTAAGGATAGGCTAGTGTCGGGAGACTCTGAAACCAATTTAGATACCAAAGAATCTAAATTTTATTGATAGGTTAAATCTCACAGCGTAAGTGTTATTATTTGGTGGTGTGTTCAAAATCATTTCAAATTGTGTTTTGGTTACCTAGGTCACAGATGCATATGATTGAAGTTCGAGTACCGTGAAGTTGGATTTCAGAGTGGGTGTTATCGGACTGAGGTGAGTGTTGCACTTTTCATTTTCTGTTTTCACAGCATATGTTTCATTATTTGGTGGTGTGTTCAAAATAAAAAACGGGGTTTGCTTTGTTTGGTTTTCATTTTCGAACGCGGTGATCAATTTAGTAATTCAAGCTGAAGTGAGAAATTTGATTGACTAAGGAGGGGCTAACGTTCGGAGAGTTTCAAACCTTTTGATAATCATAATTTGTTTAGTTTACTGTTTGATTTATTTTCGTAGTTCAAGTTTGATTATATGTGATTAAAATCAGTTCGTTGTGTGTTTGGCTTTACACATGTCACGCACAGATGGGCAACATCAAGATCCAAGCACAGCGAAGTTGGTGGTCAGCGTGGGCGATTGTCTGATTGAGTAAGTGTTGTGCTTTTCATTTTATTTTGGAGTAATTGCCAAGAAAGACTTCATTGCCAACGTCAGTTTTTTGTGATATTTTGAGTTTAGGGTTGATTGATGAAAAGTTATATCATTCCAGAATAAAGTAATTACTGTAGTATATAGTTTATAACTGACATTATACATAGTTTTAAACAACAATTAAACTTTTGTCTAAATGCTAAAATCGAATTCATGTACGATAAAAAGTTGATATGCAGAATCCCCAAAGTAATTAGTGAAATTTTTTCCCGACTGAGGCAGCATAAGTTTGATAATTTGGTGTTGTGTTTAAAATTATTTCGAATTGGGTTTTTGTTTATACAGGCAGGTCACATATGCATATGATGAAGGTTGCTTGCACTATGATCCCTAGAATCCCCTCCGCACTATCTAAACAACTATTTAATAGTGTCCAATATTCACTCCAATTTACTCAGCAATCTATATTCATCCAGGTTATCAAATTTATCGTTAAAAATACCTGGAATCAGCGAGTTTTTCGAACAAGATGGTCTATTTAGCAGTCCAAGTTTAAGTTCCAAATATGAGGTACTAAGGATAGGCTAGTGTCGGGAGACTCTGAAACCAATTTATATACTAAGGAAGGGCGATTGTGTGATTGAGTAAGTGTTGTGCTTTTCATTTTATTTTTGGAGTAATGGACAAGAAAGACTTCATTGCAAGCGTCAGTTTTTTTGTGATATTTTGAGTTTAGGGTTGATTGATGAAAAGTTATATCATTCCAGAATAAAGTAATTACTGTAGTATATAGTTTATAACTGACATTATACATAGTTTTAGACAACAATGAATCTTTTGTCTAAATGCTAAAATCGAATTTATGTAAGATAAAAAGTTGATATGCAGAATCCTGAAGTAATTAGTGAATTTTTTTCCGGACTGAGGCAGCATAAGTTTGATAATTTGGTGTTGTGTTTAGCATAAATTTGAATTGGGTTTTTGTTTATACAGGTAGGTCACATATGCATATGATGAAGGTTGCTCGCACTATGAAGTTGCATTTAAGAGTAGCTGTTATCGGGATGAGGTGAGTGCTGTGATTTTCTATTTTTATTGTCACAGTATAATTTTGATTATTTTTCGGTTTGTTTACAATAAGTTCGGGGTGTATTTGGCTTTACACAGGTCACGCACAGATGGACAACATCAAGATCCAAGCACAGCGAAGTTGGTGGTCGGCGTGGGCGATTGTTTGACCGAGTAAGTGTTGTGCTTTTAATTTATCCCTGGCGGAATCTCCATATATACCTCTTCTTCTAAATTTCCATGCAAGAAAGCGTTTTTTACGTTGAACTGTTGTAAGTCCCAATCAAAGTGGGCTGCTAAGGATAAAATAATCCTTACTGTATTCAATTTTGCTACAGGGGCAAATGTATCTTCATAATCAATCCCATGGGTCTGGGTGAAACCCTTTGCTACTAACCTTGCCTTGTACCTGTCAAGTGTACGATCAAATCGGTACTTTACTGTGTATATCCACCTGCAGCCTACTGCTTTTTTATGACTTGGTTTTTCAACCATCTCCCAAGTTTTATTCTTTCCTAGTGCATGCATCTCTTCATTCATTGTTTGAATCCAACTCTTATCTTTTAAAGCTTCTTGTACTGATGCAGGGACTCTAATATCTTTTGTAAAACAGCTATTGTCATTAATTGCCGGTTGAAATCCTTGGTCTTTTGTGTCGCATTGTTTGTTGCTATACCAACTAAAGTATTACCGAGATCATTCAAAAACGTGTTTCATATAGCTGAATTATTTTCCATCCAATGAGTTAATTAATAAGCCCTTTTAGTTATAAGTTAATTAATAAGCCCTTTTATTATTGTTTATAAATAATGCTGTTTCCTGGCAAATAGTGAGTTACTCATAATTTACTGCAAAATAAATATTTATTAGCAGCCTAGACCCCCTCTGCTCTTCGATCTTTTTATATATTAATAAAATATCGCAAATGTTTCTTGGCATTTGCCCCACCAATTGCTGGTTTGCCTTCCGGGTTAAAAAACATTTATTTACTGCAAATTGTATTATACATTCTCAAAACATCTCATATAGGAATATA
Source organism: Cuscuta epithymum (assembly GCA_945859915.1). Taxonomy (NCBI): domain Eukaryota; kingdom Viridiplantae; phylum Streptophyta; class Magnoliopsida; order Solanales; family Convolvulaceae; genus Cuscuta; species Cuscuta epithymum. The sequence goes on along the minus strand of CAMAPF010001313.1, from coordinate 22,609 downwards.
ATTCATGAACATAAATGTATACACTTGCCATATTTACTTGTCATGATTTGTTATCATATTTGCATTCAGTGACATGCATGTTTTAATGACAGAAGTCCACTGTTTGTAATATCTTTAGGTGTTGGCAACAGGAGGACGTGAGCAACAGGTATAAATGGCGAGAGTTCGGGTTGAGAGCGAGTATTTACATGGTGTGGCCGAATCATGAAGCAAGGTGATATTCCCCAGCTCACCACATTTATTGTAGAATATTATATCTCTGTATGAAGTTTGAATTGTCAGAAGCTCGGGTTTCCGCGTCGTAGAATCAGCCTCTTTCTAAGAAATCACCCATTGTAATATAGTGTATGAACATACATGTGTATTCTCAGAACAAGATTACTTTATGATAATCTCCCACTCCAAAGGTCATCAAATTTGTTAAACCAAGCGAAACCTGAAGTTATAATAATAATAGTATAACACCTTTGTATTATCACAAAGGTGAGTGTTGTGCTTTCAATTTTTTATTTTTATTGAATTTCATAACACCATTATTGCCAGCGTTAATTCTTTTATATCTTGTCCAATTTAAAATGAGGCACGACTTTTTGAGTTTGATATTGCAACTCTTTGGTTTAATTATTTGTGAGTGTGCTTAAAATAAGTTCGGGGTGTTTTTTTCGTTGTGCAGGTCCTGGACGCTTATGATAAAGATTTGAGCACAGTGAAGTTGCTTTTAGGCGTGGGTGATTATCAGACTGATGTGAGTGTGGTGCTTTGCATTTTTACTCTTACTTTTACTATTCTTTTTTATATACTTATTACTACTATTACTATTATTACATGTGTCTTCTCAGAAGAGGATTACTTTATGTCCGACTTATTTTCTATGATACCATGGAACTTGAGAAAGGAGTAGTCCTCTTATTTTACCAATGAGTTTCTGAAATTTTGCAACCCAAAATGTTACCAATAAATATTTATTTACATAGGTCTCAGATGCATATGATAAAGATCCGAGCACAGTGAATTTAGTTTTTGGAGTGGGTGGTTATCCAATAGAGGTTAGTGTTGTGTTTTTTATTGTGAGTCTATATTGCAATTGTTTGCCTTAAACATTTAAGTGTGGGTTCAAAATTAATTCGTTTGGTTTTTGGTTTACAACAGATGCATATGATATAGATCTGAGCACAGTGATGTTTGATTTAGCCTCTTAGGAGTGGGTGGTTATTGCACAAAGGTGAGTGTTGCTTTCAATTTTTTATTTTTATGGAAATTGATAACACCATTATTGCCAGCATTAGATTCTTTTATATCTTGTCCAATTTAAAATGAAGCACGACTTTGTGAGTTTGATATTGCAACTCTTTGGTTTAATTATTTGTGAGTGTGCTTAAAATAAGTTCGGGGTGTGTTTTTCTTTGTGCAGGTCCTGGACGCTTATGATAAAGATTCAAGCACAATGAAGTTGATTTTAGGCGTGGGGGTGATTATTAGACTGATGTGAGTGTGGTGCTTTGCATTTTTACTATTACTTTTACTATTATTTTAATATACTTATTACTATTACTACTATTACTAATGAGATTTAGAAGGGGTAGAATGTTTAGGCTGAATTCCATACTTTATTCCATAATATGTTGTGGTATATATACATAGATGTAGAGTGTATAAGGTAAGCTGCTGAATACAATATAACTATAAAGATTTGTAACTGAAAACAATAAATAATTGTAACTGATATTCTAAAATCTGGATTCTTCTACACGCCCCCGCAAGCCAGGTATTCGATCACTTCCGAGAATCCTGAGCTTGTTCTTGAGAAGAGTAAAGCGCTGTCTTGGGAGCGGTTTGGTGAGTGTTAGGTACAGGCAAATATGGCGATGAATTGTTGAAAATGAACACTTAAATTGAAGAAGAGAAAAGAAACGATACAGTTGAAGGCAAATTCGAGAGTGCCCTCGGTCTCTCCCAGGTCCCAGTTCAGATCCAAGTTCTGCCTACCCTCCCCCTCCTCTATTTCTCCATTTATTCTTTTCCAAATGAGGCTTCCCTCAATCTATCTAATTACTTGGCCTAGCCCACTATTACATTTTATTAAAATATAAGCCCACAAGTCCAGGTCTCTATCATTACTCCCCCCTTTGACAACCACCTTGTCCTCAAGGTGGGGAGTAACTGAGTACGAAGAACAATGCAATACGCTCTATCCTTGCTCCTCTTCCTTCCCAGTACTTCAGCTTCTTCTGAACCTTTAGCTTTGGTACTTGAACCTTCATAATCACTTCCTCAGACCAGCATTTCTCTAAGGTCTTCACAGCCTTTTCATAGATCTCATTGTTGTCCTGAATCTGGAATTTTGCAATCTTCTCTAGTGCTTCATAATTGTCAGCCATCTGCGCATATAACTGGACCCCGCTATTCAACCCCATTTCCTTGTCCGCTTCGCTTACTTTTAGAATATTCTCCAGCCTTTCATGGAAGACAATAACAAATTTTGGATCCTGACAAAACAAGAGATCATAGAGCATATTAATGCAACAGTTACTGGCCAAGCACCTAATCTGATCACGAGAGCCTCCAGATGCGGTCTTAGAGATGGCCCCTGCAGCCTCTTTCTTGATGACAACTTCTACATTACGAAGGAGGTGTACCCAAGGAATAATGATAGATGCCGCACTAATTGCCTTTATATGATTTCTACTCCCAGCAGGTATAGAAATTGGCAGCTGGAAATTAGCTCTAACTCGTCCAAGCTCATCAGTATTAGTGACAATTAACTTCCTGGATGTTGTCAGTTGGCACTTGATCAACCCCACCATAGACACAACATCTTCGCGACAAGGCGGTGGTTCAACAAGGAGTTTTGCAAAATGAACAGATGGTGGCACATGAACTTCCAGCACCATATCATGTTTGAGTGCCTTCCAGACATCATGTTTAGGATTATCAGGTCTGGTATCAAGTGATGAATCCCAGGCAGGAGCCATTGTCTACTGTATGAGAAAGTTTCTCCCCAACAGCTTCAACTTGACCAACTACTTGAACATATCTTCTAGTAAAGTAGGATTTCACCCATGTCTCCGTATCAAAAGGGTGGCTCCTGAATGCCATTTCAGGCAACAGTTCATACGCAACTGGATTATGTTCTATTCCTTCCATCCACCAACCAACCCAAATCCTTGTTGAATTTCCAGTTATAAGAGTATCAATTTGCAGGTTACGTTCCATCGCAAACAGTTTTCTGAGTCTAATAGTTGCTTCCATCATTTGCGAAGCAGGGTTTTGAGTAAAGCCGCACCCACCAGTAGCAAATTTTTTGTTCAAGCCATGAACACTAGTGTTCTCCTCTACCTGTATCTGCTCATCAGGGAATACTGAGCTAGAAGAAACTTCAACTTCGTTTGACACTTCACTCATTGATTTGAGATTGTCAGTAACATTTTCAGAAGTAAAATGGTAAACCTTTTCCAGACCCAAGTTGAAGGAATCCACACCCCTACTCGTAGAATTTTGAGTACCTTCAGTGCCACGTTGATTGGAACTTTCATCATTAGGAACACTAGGATCATCATGCCCCAAATACTGTGAAGCCTTTGCAAGTGTGGACGCTTGAGTTGTATCATTTTCCGAATCTAGTTCAATGGTCGACTTTTCCGTGGGCTTCCAGTCAGTGTTCCTTGTCGATGGTGGATTCCCCAACAATCCATTTCATGATTCGATGAAGTCTACAGCTCTGGAAACGGGTGCTTCCGGTAAGAACGATGAAGCTGATGAAGCTAGCCCTCTGTGAGATGCTGTTTGAGTTGTCATCTGTAAACCGGTAGAAATGGTTCGCATCTGCGAACAGAACTAGGAGAAACGACAAAACATGATGCTGACTTCGAGGTCACTTTCGAACTACCGAGATCTGTTCGCGAAGAAGCCGGAGCAGCTTGAGATGACCTCTGTGAACCATGGGATGGAGTTCGGGACGATGCCAATTGGACGGAAGTGCTCGCAACTGGGAAGAGACCTGTGTACGCGACGATACCTGCGAACTACGCTGAGCCGTTCGCGATTGCGAACTAGGAGAGTCGGTTCGCGAGTGTGAACTGGGAGAGTCGGTTAGCGAGTGCGAACGTGGGGAAACAGTTCGCGAACTGGGCGAAGCTGTTTGCGATGAAGTCTTTGAAGTTTAGGACGACGATGAGTCCTAGTTTTCCAACATCCAACAATTTCTAGGAGGGCTCCTCGCTCTTTGTCTATGTCGCTTCTGACGGTGACGAAGTTTGCGCAACATATAGCGCAACTCCTTCCACTGACTGTCGCTATTGTCCATCTTCTTCCTCAACTGTCGTTGAAACTGATGATCGATTCAGGCTCCAGGAACGATGCTCTGATACCAATGTTAGGTACAGGCAAATATGGCGATGAATTGTTGAAAATGAACACTGAAATTGAAGAAGAGAAAAGAAAGTGTTAGAAAATAGAAGAGGTTGTTGGTGTATGAATATGTTAAGTGATTTTAGTGAGGTGTAGTGTAGAGGAGGTGTTTTAGAGTAGAGCTCTTGTCTCTAGAAAACTTGTATTTTATTGATGTTGCTTGGTTTTGCTTGGTGAGCAAATGAGTACAATGAGTCCTATTTATAGGAGCTAGAGGATCATTCTAGATCCTTATTAAATGTTAGGATTCTAGAGTATTCTACTTCTATTTAATCTAGACTCTCCTTAAGAATTCTCTAGTAGAAAATTCTCTAGAACCTTTTTAGCCATAACTCTCTAGAACATTTATAGCTTTAACTACATAGAATATTCTAGATAAATGCATCACTATTTAATACTCCTCCTTGATGCATTTGTCGGTGACTCCAAGCATTCTTCGCAGAAACTGGAACCTGTCTCTTGGCAGTGCCTTCGTGAAAATATCTGCCAATTGTTCTTCTGTTGGGCAGTACCTCATCTCAATATGCCCCTTTGCTTGAACATCTCTCAAGAAGTGATACTTGATATCGATGTGCTTTGTGCGATTGTGCTGAACTGGATTTTTAGCCATCGCAATAGCTGACTTGTTGTCGCAGAATATCTCAGTCGCAGAAGTTTACAATTCTCCCATGTCTTCTAATATTCTTTTTAGCCATATAGCTTGGCATGCTGCTCCGGCTGCTGCAACATACTCGGCTTCAACTTTTCCCAGTTCCTTTCCCTAGTTTGTTTCTCCCACCATTGGATCCAACCGAGAGCCTTCCCTTCCATTGCTACCACAGCAACCTCACATTTTTCCTCTTCCTCCACATTATTGAGTTTGAAGTATCGGTCGATCCTCACGAGCCAGCCAAAAGCGTCTTCACCTTGGAATATCGGTAGATCAATCTTCCTGTGCGCCTGATGGTGCTGGCGAGGTCTGTGTTGACGGCGAGGTGGTGAGAACTGCTGGAGATCATCCGAGCTATCGGAACTGTCAATCGATTTCATCGATTGAGGGTGCGATGAATGGTGCGAGATAGAAGAAGCTCGCGATCGACTTCTTGATCGATGTTGTTCTCGCGTATCAAGCCTCGCGAGAACTTCGGTCATTATCTTCTCCAACTGATCAAGTCTTGCGTCCATCTTAGCGCGCGTCACTACCATCAACAGTGATCGAACTCTCTGATACCAATGTTTGTAACCTGTAGATTATCTAACAGATTAACTAAAGAGAATCCAAGAACTCAAAGGCAACTTCTTATTCAAGAAAAGGCAACAATGGCCAAAGGCCTTAGGCAACAATCTCTGCGTACAGTTTACAAAGTCAATTTCAGCATATCTACAACAACCCAAAAGTCTACTATTTATAGTAAGGTAGTATAACTACCGGCAGTTACTAGTGTTATAACAAACTAGCTAACACCCGGCCCTCCCCCTTCTAGTATACACCTTACTAAAATATTTATTTCCTCTGCTTTTATTAATAAAGTCTCTATCAGCGGCATTGGGGTAAATGAAAATGAAAATCATTATTATTAACATTATTATTAACTTTATTATAAACATTATTATTAACATTATTACTAACATTATCATTATTATTAATATTAACATTATTATTATCATTATTATTAACATTAACATTATTTTTACTATTATTATTATTACTATTATTTATAATAATAATAATAATAATAATAATTATTATTATTATTATTATTATTATAATAATAATAATAATATGAAGCTGAGAAGCTGGATTAAGCAGCAGGCTGAATCATATTTGTATACAAATGACATGATGTAACACAAGTCCACTGTTTTAAAAACATATTTAGGTGTTGGCAACAGGAGGACGTGAGCAACAAGTAAAAGGGCGAGACTTTGGGTTGAGATGTATTTACATGGTGTGGCCGAATGAAAAAGCAAGGTAATATTCCCCCCTTTCACCACATTTATTGTATATTATTATATCTGTGTAAGAAGTTTGAGTTGTCAGAAGCTCGGGTTTTTGTGTAGCAGCCTCATTCTAAGAGATCGCCCATTGTAATATGGTGTATGAACATATATGTATATGCTTTCTCAGAAGAGAATCACGTCATGTTTACCTTATTTTCTCTGAAACCACGATAGTTGAGATCGCAGTAGTCGTTTTATTTAATCAGCTAGATTTTGAGATTTTTCAACAGAAAGTTTTACCAATAAATTTTATTGAAGTCATCGAATTTGTTAAACCAAGCGAAACCTGAAGTTATTTAGTATGGCCAACCAGTGAGTTTGGTTTTCATTTTATAAACGGGCTGATCAATTACGCAATTCAAGTTAAAGCGCCAAATATGAATGATTATATATGGAATTTGTTAAGTTTAATTATTTGGGACTGCGTTTGAAATCAGATTGTGTTGTTTTTTTGCTTTACACAGGTGTCAGATGCATATGAATGCATGTGATAAAGATCCGAGCACAGTGAGATTTTTGGAGTTGGAGATTATCACACAGAGGTGTGTGTTGTGTTCTTTCTTGCAAACGTTAGTTTTTATATATATTTTACCCATTCTAAAATGAAAGGCGACTTTGTGAGTTTAACATTGCAATTGTTTGTCTTGATTCTTATTTAAGTGTGGGTTAAAACCAATCCAGTTGGATTTTGCTTTACACATGTCACAGATGCATATGGTATAGATCCGAGCACAGTGATGTTTGTTTTAGAAGTGGGTGGTTATCGGACAAAGGTGAGTGTTGTGCTTTTCATTTTTTTTTTATGGCAATTGATAACAACATTATTGCAAGTGTTAGTTTCTTTTATATCTTGTCCATTTTAAAATGATGTGAGACTTTGTGACTTTAAAAGCAGTTCGGGGTGATTTTTGTTTTGTGCAGGTCCCGGATGCATAAAATATGTATTCGAGCACGGTGAAGTTGGTTTTAGGAGTGAGTGATTTTCATACTGAGGTGAGTATTGTGCTTTTCATTTTTATTTTTATGGCAGCTGATAACATCAACTTTAATGTAAGCGTCAGATTGTATGTATTTCGTCCATTCCAAATTAAGCTGCGTTTTTGTGACTTTGGGATTGCTTTTTTATAATGAAAATCTGTATATAGTTTTAAACAACAATGATACTTTCATTTAATCTCAAAATCGAACTCAAATGATTAGTGAAATTGTTTTTGACGGAGGTAGTATCCCTATTAGGTTGGTTTTTATGTGGATAATGCTAAATGAATGAATATCTTTTGTAAAACAGCTATTTTCATTAATTGTCGGTTGAAATCCTTGGTCTTTTGTGTCACATTGTTTGTTGCTATACCAACTAAAGTATTACCCAGATCATTCAAAAACGTGTTTCATGTAGCTGAATTATTTTCCATCCAATGAGTTAATTAATAAGCCATTTTAGTTATAAGTTAAAACTTATAAATAATACTGTGTTGTTTTTTTGAAAAGGGGATCAAACATCAAGTTCAATGGTAACTGATAAGATTCTATGAGTTAGCACAAAGAGCCGGAAAACCTCTGTCTAACCACTAAATAACTATTTCTCTGAGTCCAAGTTTCTATCAAATCTAATGACAAACCTAGATTCATTGAACCACTAAATCATGTTTCCCTATATTCAGTACCTTCATCCTTGTTATCAGTATTACTGGACAAAATGAAACCTAAAGTTAAAATTATTTAGGTTTTTCTTTGTTCGTATAGGTCTTGAACGTGAATGATGAGCGTGTGAAGGTCGATTTAAGAGTGGACTTGTCGGATTTAGGTGTGTGTTGTGGACTTGTGGTTTTAGTTTTTATTTTATTATAATTAGGTGTGGTTTTGTGGGTTTAAGGTGAATCCACAATGGAAGTAGGCTTATGAGACCGAGGTGTGTAATGTGCTTTTCATTTCTATTTCTATGACATTTCCTTATAACCTGTAATTTATTGTTTTTAACTAAAATAAGGCAGGCTCATTTACAACCAGTTTCTGATTAATCTACTAATCTATTAATCTATTTATCTATTAATCTATTCCGTCCAAAAGAAGTTTTGTCCATATTATAAATTCGTTATTTGAACTCCAGTATGCAGAGGATGTCTCCAGAAGTGTTTTCCCCGTTCCTCTAGGCCGTGATACGGAGATAGCCGTTCAGCCCGCGTCTCGGAAGAAGATTGCGCGAAGATCATTGTGGTAAGCCGAGTCAACATTTGATGGAAGGTTTTGGTGTCGATGGTGTGTAATTTCTGATCTGTGAAGTCCGTCTTGTGCTAGGTGGTCAGCCGTTTGGTTCTGTTCTCTGAAGGTATGAACGATGTGTAAATGAAATTTGTCGATTTCGCTAGCAAGCCTACCAGGTTACTTCTTTCGTCGCTGTGTTGCTTGTACTATTATTTCCGAGTCAGTCTGTGTTTCGAATCCGACATAACCCTTGTTTATTATTGTGTATTGAGGTCTTGGTGGACTGAATTTCCGCTTCCAGTGGTGACTTTACCCGATTGGGAAAGGAGAAAGCTCCCTCCGAGGTATGTCATTGGCAAATTGAGTGTTGTCATTTTAGAGATTTTCTCTATTCTTCTTGTGTCCACCATCCTCAGCTTCTTGCTAACAATAACCCTGCTTTTGTCTAGGTTTACAATTTGCCTCGTGGCCTTGGAGTAGGTTGACAACAGTTTGTTGAGGTGCTTGAGAGGACGCTCCACCATTGAGAGACAGTAGGATGTCAGCTGTGCGATTGAAGATACCCCTCCCCCTATTTGATAAGAAGTGATTTTATATGTGTTGATAAGCTGTTGTAAACCCCTTGTGAAACCTTCTGAAATGATTAGGAATAGGTATGTGATAGGGGGTCACCTTGTTTGACCCCCCCTCTGTTAGGGGTGGATCGGGCCCGGTCCAAGTCGGGCCCGGCAGGGCTTGGAATTTCTTGGGTAAGGCCCGGGAGCGCCCCGAGAGTCTACTGAAACCGAGCCGGGCCGGTTCAATTTTTTTTTGGTTTTTTTAATTAATTCCAACCCCCACACCCCAAACCCTGCCAAAACACCCAGCCCAGACCACTTACCATTGGCCCAAACCCAAAAAAAAACCAAAAAAAATAAGGCCCGAACCGGGCTAGGACTAGCCGAACTGGTCCCTAGAAATCAATTACCGGAACCGCCCCCCTTAATTCCCCGGTTCAGGTTAGGGCCCGGTACCGGTATTGGTACACCGGGGCCAGGTTCGGTTCCCAGGCTGGTTGGCCCGGCCCGGCCCAAGCCCACCCTCTGTAGCTGAAAATAGTCATTAATCTATTTATGTATTTATATATTTATCTGCTTATCTATTTAACAATTTAACTTTTATCTATTTATTTATTTAACTATTTTTCTGTATTCGATTTATCTATTTAACAATTCAACTATTTATCTATTTAACTATTTATCTATTCATCTATTCATCTATTCATCTATTTACCTATTTTACTATTTATCTATTTATGTATTTAACTATTTATCTATTTAATTATATACCTATTTATCTATTTAAGTATTTATTTATTTATTTATTTATTTATTTATTTATTTATTTATTTATTTATTTATTTATTTATTTATTTATTTATTTATTTATTTATTTATTTATTTATTTATTTATTTATTTATTTATTTATTTATTTATTTATTTATTTATTTATTTATTTATTTATTTATTTATTTATTTATTTATTTATTTATTTATTTATTTATTTATTTATTTATTTATTTATTTATTTATTTATTTATTTATTTATTTATTTATTTATTTATTTATTTATTTATTTATTTATTTATTTATTTATTTATTTATTTATTTATTTATTTATTTATTTATTTATTTATTTATTTATTTATTTATTTATTTATTTATTTATTTATTTATTTATTTATTTATTTATTTATTTATTTATTTATTTATTTATTTATCTATTTATCTATTTATCTATTTATCTATTTATCTATTTATCTAGTTATGTATTTATCTATTTATGTATTTATCTATTTACCTATTTAACTATTTACCTATTTAACTATTTATCTATTTATCTATTTACCTATTTAACTATTTATCTATTTATCTATTTATCTACTTAACTACTTAACTATTTAACTATTTATCTATTTATCTACTTAACTATTTAACCATTTTTCTATTCATATATGTATCTATTTGTCTAACGATTTAACTATTTAACTATTTAAATATTTATCTATTTATTTACCTATTTATCTATTTAACTATTTACCTATGATCGCATCCATATTAAACTATTTAACTATTTATCTATTTACCTATTTATCTATTTATCCATTTAACTATTTATCTAATAAACTATTTATTTACCCACACCCCCCCCCCCACACGCCCGCACATACACGCCCACCCACACATGCACGCACGCGGGCGGGCGGACGGGCGTGCGGGTGGCGTGCCTGCGGGCGGGCGGGCGTGCGTGTGTGGGCTTGCGTGTGTGTGCATGCGTGCGGGCGTACGTGCAAACGGGGCGGGCAGGTGTGCGGGCGTGTGTGTGAGCGTGTGTGCGTGCGGGCGGGCGGGCGGGGCGTGTGTGTGTGCGTCTGTGGGCTTGCGTGTGTGTGAGCGTGTGTGTGCGTGCGTGTGTGTGCGTGTGCGCGTGTGTGGGCTTGCGTGTGTGGGAGCGTGCGTGCGTGTGTGTGTGTGAGTGTGCGTGCATGTGTGTGTGGGCGGGCGGACGAGCGTGCAGGGCGTGCGTGCGGGCGTGCGTGCCTGCGTGTGTGTGAGAGTGTGCGTGCGGGCGTGCGGGCGGGCGTGGGCTTGCGTGTGTGTGAGCGTGTGTGCGTGTGTGTGTGTGTGTGGGCTTGCGTGTGTGTGAGCGTGCGGGCGGGTGTGCGGGCGTGCGTGCGGGCGTGCGTGTGCGTGTGTGTGCGTGCGTGCGTGTGTGCGCGTGTGTGGGCTTGCGTGAGTGTGAGCGTGCGGGTGTGCGTGCGGGTGTGCGTGCGGGTGTGTGTGTGTGTGTGCGTGTGGGGGCTTGCGTGTGTGTGAGCGTGTGTGCATGCGTGCGGGCATGCGGGCGTGCGGGCGTTGTCACGGACTTATTCTCAAGACCCGTGCGGCACTAGCACACTCACTCAAACTATGCTAGTCAGCCTAACTTCTAAGGACACCGATTGTGGAGAAACGTGTACAATGCTTTATTGCTCTCAAATGCTTGATTACTCGATGGATCCAAATGAGCCAACCTTAAGGGGTATTTATACTTGTCCTCTTCCTCAATGGACAGCTAAGATCTACTTGATCTAACGGCTACAATTTAGTTCTATATAATTCTATAATGTTATAGAGTATTCTACTCTACTCTATACAAGTATGCCCTTAGCTATATGAGTCTAGAATATTCTGTAAGCCTCCAGAAATGTGCCCCTTTCTTCTTGGCCTCTCTAGACTCTTGTTTATCTGTTGTGCACACTATGTCGCGGTGTAACCCTGTCATGCCGCGGCCTAAATGCCTGATATGCCGCGACATAGGGGAGAGTCGTCACATTCTCCCGCACTCAATCTCACGATGTCCTCGTCGTGGTCGCCTTGTAAGCCTCTATCAAATCCTTGTAGTTCCACAAGGTTAACTCATGTTCCCAACTTGCCTCGCTGTCCGGAGCATCCTTCCACTTCATGAAGTACTCCACGTAGCTCGGGTGTGCGCCCCTCCTTGGTATGACTCTATGAGCCAATATCTCTTCAACCTCGCCCTCGGGTATTCTACTCTACTCTATACAAGTATGCCCTTAGCTATATGAGTCTAGAATATTCTCTAAGCCTCCAGAAATCTGCCCCTTTCTTCTTGGCCTCTCTAGACTCCAGTTTATCTGTTGTGCACACTATGTCGCGGCCTAAATGCCTGATATGCCGCGGCATAGGGGAGAGTCGTCACAGCGTGCGTGCGTGTGTGTGCGCGTGTGTGAGCTTGCGTGTGTGCGGGCGTGCGGGCGCGTGTGTGCGGGCGTGTGTGTGGGCGTGCGGGTGTGTGTGAGCGTGTGTGCGCGCGAGCGTGCAAGCGGGCGTGCGGGCGTGTGTGTGTGCGTGTGTGTGTGTGTGTGCGTGCGTGTGGGCGGGCGGGCGGGCGTGTGTGCGTGTGTGGGCTTGCGTGCGCGCGCGTGTGGGCGTGCGTGTGTGTGCGCGTGCGTGTGTGTGCGCGTGCGTGTGTGTGTGTGCGGGCGTGCGTGTGTGTGCGTGCGTGCGTGCGGGTGAGGGCGTACGTTCGTGCGGGCGAACAGGCGAGCGGGCACGCACGCATACACGCAAGCCCACACACGCCCGCACGCCCGCACGCCACGCACGCCCACACGCCACGCACGCCCACATGCACGCACACACGCGCAAGCCTACACACACACGCCTGCCCACACGCACGCCCGCAAGCCTGCACGCACGCCCACACGCACGCTCGCCTGCACGCACGCCCACATGCCCGCACGCATGCATGCACGCCTACACGCACGCACGTAAGCCCGCACGCACGCCCGCTCGCCCGCACGCCTACACGCCTAACCGTGTACAAACGCACACACGCGCAAGCCCCACCCACGCCCACACGCACGCTCGCCCGCACGCACGCATGCACGCCTACACGCACGCATGCACGCCTGCACGCACGCCCGCACGCACACGCATGCACGCCTACACCCACCCACGCCCACACGCACACCTACACGCCCGCCCGCCGCCCACACGCACGCTCGCCCGCACGCCTACACGCCTAACCGTGTACAAACGCACACACGCGCAAGCCCCACCCATGCCCACACGCACGCTCGCCTGCACGCACGCCCACACGCCCCGCACGCACGCACGCACGTAAGCCCGCATGCTCGCCAGCACGCCTACACGCCTAACCGTGTACAAACGCGCACACACCCACCCACGCCCGCACGCCCGCACGCACACATGCACACACACGCAAGCACGCCCGCACGCACAAACGCACACACGCGCAAGCCCACGCACGCCCGCCAGCACGCACGCACACACGCAAGCCCACACACGCACGCACACATGCACGCCCGGACGCACGCCCGCATGCACGCCCACACGCACGCAGGCATGCACGCACACATGAGCGCACGCCCACACTCACGTCCGCACGCCCACACACTCGCCCGCTCGCCCGCAGACACACACACACCCTCACACACACACACGCCGACGAACGCACGCATGCACGCACACCCACACGCACGCACGCATGCCCCCACGCCACGCCCAAACACGCACGCACACACACCCGCCCGCACGCCCTCACGCCCGCACGCCAGCACGCCCTCACGCCCGCACGCACCGCACGCATGCACCCACGCACGCCCCCCACGCACGCAGGCCCGCACGCCCACACTCCCGCACGCACGCACGGCCGCACGCACGCACGCAAGCATACACGCACGCCCGCACGCACGCATGCCTGCACGGACTCCCGCACGCCCGCACGCACGCCCCCCACGCACGCCCATGCGCACACGCACACACGCACGCCCACACACACACGCACGCTCGCACGCCCGTACGCCCGTATGCATGTCCGCACGCACGCACGCACGCACGTCCACACGCACGCCTGCACGCACGCACACCCATTCACACGCACGGACGCACCCACGCATGCCCACACGCACGCCCACACACACGCCCACATGCAAGCCCACACGCAAGCCCCCCCCCCCCCCCCCCTCACACACACACACACACGTCGCCCGCCCGCCCCGCCTGCTAACGCCCGCCACACTCACACACACACACACACCCGCGCACACACACAAACACACACCCACCCCCCACAGACACACGCACCGCACGCACGCTAGCACACTCACGCATGCGCGGACGCACCCACACGCCCGCGCACACACACACACCCACGCACCGCACGCACACCACACACACGCCCACACACCCACGCACGTCCGCACGGCCACACGCACGCACGCACCCTACACACGCCCACACGCCCACACACCCACACACATACACACACACCAAGCACGCACGCACGCCCACGCCTGTACGCCCGCACACACGCAAGCCCGCACACACAAACACACACACACCCACACCCACACCCCCCACACACACACACCCACACACCCGCACACACGCCCATAGGCACGCACGCACACACGCACCCACATACGCACACACGCACGCCCTCACGCACGCAAGCCCACACACACACACGCACGCACGCAAGCCCCCCCCCCCCCACACACACGCACACACGCACCCACATACGCCCACACATGCCCACCCCCCACACACCCGCACACACCCCCGCACGCCCACACGCACGCCCACACGCAGGCCCGCACGCCACGCCCGCCCGCACGCAGGCCCACACGCACGCCCGCACGCACGCCCGCACGCACGCACGCCCACACGCCCACATACGCACGCCCCCACGCACGCCCATACGCGCGCACACAAGCACGCCCACATGCACACACACACGCAAGCCCACACACGCCCGCACGCCCGTCCGCATGTCCGCAACGAACGTCCGCATGCACGCACGCACGTCCACACGCACGCACGCACACCCATACACACGCACGGACGCACCCACGCCGCATGCCCACACGCACTCCCACACACACGCCCACAACGCAAGCCCACACACGCCCCCCCCCCCCCTCACACACACACACGTCGCCCGCCCGCCCGCCCTGCTAACGCCTGCACACACGCGCAACCACCCGCACACACACACAAACATACACCCACCCCCCCGACACACACACGAACGCACGCCCGCTAGCACACTCACGCACGCGCGCACGCACCCACGCACGCACCCACGCACGCACGCACCCACGCACGCCCCACACACCCACACGCCCGCGCGCACACACACACCCACGCACCCACGCACACACACACGCCCACAACCCACGCACGTCCGCACAGCCACACGCACCTACACACACCCACACACCCACACACACACACACACCCAAGCACGCACGCACGCCCACGCCTGTACGCACGCACACACACCCAGACCCACACGCACGGACGCACCCACGCACGCCCCACACCCCCCCCATCCCACACACCCACACGCACGCACACACACACGCACACACGCACACACAGGCCGCACGCACCGCACGCCCACACGCCCACACACCCACACACATACACACACACCCAAGCACGCACGCACGCCGCCCGCCTACACCTGCACGCACGCGCACACACACACACCCATACACAAGCACGGACGCACCCACGCACGCCAACACACACACACACACGCCCGCCCTGCCCGCCCGCCCACGCCCGCACACACGCACGCCCACACGCCGACACGCACGCCCACACGCACACCCACATGCACGCCCACCGCGCACGCACGCACGCCCCCACGCACGCCCAAACACACACGCACGCACACACACACGCCCGCACACGCACACGCACCCACGCCCACACGCACACGCCCGCTCGCTCGCCACGCCCGCCCGCCCGCCCGCCCCACGCCCCACCGCATGCCCGCACGCACGCCCACACTCCCGCATGCACGCACGGCCACACGCACGCACGCAAGCCCCACACGCACACGCCCCGCACGCTCGCCCCGCACGCACACACACACGCCCGCACCGCCCGCCTATGCCTGCCACACACGCACGCAAGCCCACACACACGCACGCACAGCATGCCTACACGGACTCCCGCACGCCCGCACGCCCACACACATACACACACACCCAAGCACAGCACGCACGCACGCCCGCCCACCGCCTGTACGCACGCACACATCACCCAGACACACGCACGGACGCACCCACGCACGCCCACACACGCCCCCCCCCACACACCCACACACACACGCACACACACACGCACACACGGCTGCACGCACGCACACACGCCCACACGCCAACACACCCACACACATACACACACACCCACCAAGCACGCACGCCGCCCGCCCACACTTGCACGCACGCGCACACACACACCCATACACACGCACGGACGCACCTACGCACGCCCACACACACGCCCACAAGCAAGCCCACACACGCCCCCCCCCCCCCCTCACACACCCACACACCCCACACACACACACACACACACCGCACGCTCGCCTGCCCGCCCGCTCGCCCGCTAACGCCCGCTAACGCCCGCACACACGCAAGCCCGCACACACACACACACGCGCCCACCACACCCCACACCGCACACACGCCCATAGGCACGCACGTACACACGCACCCACATACGCACACACGCACGCCCTCACCGCACGCAAGCCCACACACACACACACGCCCACACACGCACCCCACATACGCCCACACGCACGCCCACACATGCCCACCCCACACACCCACACACACCCTGGCACGCCCACACGCACGCCCACACGCACGCCCACACGCACGCCCGCACGCATGCCCACACGCTCGCCCCGCCCGCCCCCGCCCGCACGCACGCCCGCACGCACGCCCACACGCACGCAGGCACGCACGCCCACACACGCACGCCCGCACGCCCGCATGCCTGCACGGACTCCCGCACGCACGCCCGCACGCCCCCACGCACGCCCCATACGCACGCACACACGCACGCCCCACATGCACACACACACGCAAGCAAACACACACACGCACGCCCGCACGCCTGTACGCATGTCCGCACGAACGTCCGCACGCACGCACGCACGTCCACACGCACCGCCCACACGCAAGCCCACACACCCCCCCCCCCTCTCACACACACACACGTCGCCCGCCCGCTCCGCCTGCTAACGCCCGCACACACGCACACACACCCGCGCACACACACAACATACACCCACCCCCCCCACACACACGAACGCACGCCCGCTAGCACACTCACGCATGTCCACACGCACACACGCACGTCCACACGCACGCCCACACGCAAGCCCACACACGCCCCCCCCCCTCTCTCACACACACACGTCGCCCGCCCGCCCGCCTGCTAACGCCCCGCACACACGCACACACACACACACACACCCGCGCACACACACAAACACCCACCCACCCACCCCCACACAAGCACGCACGCCCGCTGCACCACTCACGCACGCGCGCGCACCCCACGCACGCACCCACGCACGCCCGCACAAACACACACACACACCCACGCACGCACACACACACACACCCACACCCACGCACGTCCGCACGGCCACACGCACGCACGCACCTACACACGCCCACACACCCACACACATACACACACACCCAAAGCACGCACGCACGCCCACGCCTGTACGCACGCACACACACACACCCAGACACACGCACGGATGCACCCACGCACGCCCACACACCCCCACACACACACCCACACGCACGCACACACGCACGCACACACGCACAGACGGCCGCACGCACGCACACACGGCCCGCACGCACGCACGCACGCACGCCCACACGCCCACACACATACACACACAACCAAGCACCGCACGCACGCAACGGATGCACCCACGCACGCCCACACCCCCCCACACACACACCCACACGCACGCACACACGCACACACACACGCACAGACGGCCGCACGCACGCACACACGGCCGCACGCACGCCACGCACGCCCACACGCCCACACACCCACACACATACACACACACCCAAGCACGCACGCACGCACGCCGCATGCCTACACCTGCACGCACGCGCACGCGCACACACCCATACACACGCACGGACGCACCCACGCACCGCCCACGCACGCCCACACACACGCACGGACGCACCCACGCACGCCCACATGCACGCACACACGCGCAAGCCTACACACACACGCCTGCCCACACGCACGCCCACATGCCCGCACGCATGCATGCACGCCTACACGCACGCACGTAAGCCCGCACGCACGCCCGCTCGCCCCGCACGCCTACACGCCTAACCGTGTACAAACGCACACACGCGCAAGCCCCACCCACGCCCACCACGCACGCTCGCCCGCACGCACGCATGCACGCCTACACGCACGCATGCACGCCTGCACGCACGCCCGCACAGCACACGCATGCACGCCTACACCCACCCACGCCCACACGCACACCTACACGCCCGCCCGCCCGCACGCACGTAAGCCCGCCCACACGCACGCTCCGCCCGCCACGCCTACACGCCTAACCGTGTACAAACGCACACACGCGCAAGCCCCACCCATGCCCACACGCACGCTCGCCTGCACGCACGCCCACACGCCCGCACGCACGCAACGCACGTAAGCCCGCACGCTCGCCAGCACGCCTACACGCCTAACCGTGTACAAACGCGCACACACCCACCCACGCCCGCACGCCCGCACGCACACACACGCAAGCACGCCCACACGCACAAACGCACACACGCGCAAGCCCACGCA
Source organism: Cuscuta epithymum (assembly GCA_945859915.1). Taxonomy (NCBI): domain Eukaryota; kingdom Viridiplantae; phylum Streptophyta; class Magnoliopsida; order Solanales; family Convolvulaceae; genus Cuscuta; species Cuscuta epithymum. The sequence continues at coordinate 3,796 of CAMAPF010001313.1, read as the reverse complement.
CGCCCGCCAGCACGCACGCACACACGCAAGCCCACACACGCACGCACACATGCACGCCCGGACGCACGCCCGCATGCACGCCCACACGCACGCAGGCATGCACGCACACATGAGCGCCACGCCCACACTCACGTCCGCATGCTCACATTGCCCTCACTTGCCCACCCCACACAACCACCCACACCACGCGCGCCCACGCCCGCACGCCCACACGCACGCACGAACGCACGCACGCACGCACACTCGCAAGCCCGCACGCCAGCACGCCCGCACGCACACATGCACGCACACACGCACGCCCGCACGCAAGCCTGCACACACGCACGCACGCACGCCCTTATGCCCGCACGCCCTTATGCCGCACGCCTGACCACTACACACACACACGCACGCCTACACACACGCACGCCCACAAGCACGCCCGCACGCATGCACGCACGCCCACATGCACGCACACACGTACACACACACGCAAGCCCACACACACGCCCGCCCACAGACACGCAAGCCCGCCCGCCCACTTGCAGCATGCACGCAAGCACACGCAAGCACACCCGCACGCACGCTCGCACGCCCGCCCACACGCCAGCCCGCACGCACGCCCACACGAACGCACGCACGCACGCCCACACGCACGCACGCACGCCCCCACGCACGCCCAAACACACACGCACGCACACACACCCGCCCGCACGCCCGCCCGCCCGCACGCACTCACACCCCCCACGCACGCACACACGCACACACGCAGACCCGCCTGCACGCCCGCCCGCCCTGCCCGCCCGCAGACACACACACCCTCACACACACGCCCGCCGACGCCCGCACGCATGCACGCACACCCCCATGCACGCACACACGCCCGCCCGCAGGCCCGCTCGCCCGCAGACACACACACACACCCTCACACACACGCCCCGCCGACGCCCGCACGCATGCACGCACACCCACACGCACGCACGCATGCCCCCACGCACGCCCAAACACGCACGCACACACACCCGCCCGCACGCCTCACCGCCCGCACGCCAGCACGCCCTCACGCCCGCACGCCCGCACGCACGCACCCACGCACGCCCCCCACGCACGCAGGCCCGCACGCCCACACTCCCGCACGCACGCACGGCCGCACGCACGCACGCAAGCATACACGCACGCCCGCACGATCGCATGCCTGCACGGACTCCCGCACGCCCGCACGCACGCCCCCACGCACGCCCATGCGCACGCACACACGCACGCCCACACACACACGCACGCTCGCACGCCCGTACGCCCGTATGCATGTCCGCACGCACGCACGCACGCACGTCCACACGCACGCCTGCACGCACGCACACCCATTCACACGCACGGACGCACCCACGCATGCACGCACGCAAAGCCCACACACACACACACACACGCACGCAAGCCCCCCCCCACACACACACGCACACACGCACCCACATACGCCCACACATGCCCACCCCACACACCCGCACACACCCTCGCACGGCCCACACGCAGGCCCGCACGCACGCCCGCACGCACGCAGGCCCACACGCCCCGCCCGCACGCACGCCCGCACGCCCACACGCCCACACGCCACGCCCATACGCGCGCACACAAGCACGCCCACATGCACACACACACGCAAGCCCCACACACGCCCGCACGCCCGCACGCCCGTCCGCATGTCCGCACGAACGTCCGCATGCACGCACGCACGTCCACACGCATGCACGCACACCCATACACACGCACGGACGCACCCACGCATGCCCACACGCACGCCCACACACACGCCCACACGCAAGCCCACACACGCCCCCCCCCTCACACACACACACACGTCGCCCGCCCGCCCGCCTGCTAACGCCTGCACCACACGCACCACACACCCGCACACACACACAAACATACACCCACCCCCCCACACACACACGAACGCACGCCCGCTAGCACACTCACGCACGCGCGCACGAACACCACGCACGCACCCACGCACGCACGCCACCCCCACGCACGCCCACACACCCACACGCCCGCGCGCACCACACACACCCACGCACCCACGCACACACACACGCCCACACCCACGCACGTCCGCACAGCCACACGCACCTACACACACCCACACACCCACACACACACACACACCCAAGCACGCACGCAACGCCCACGCCTGTACGCACGCACACACACCCAGACACCACGCACGGACGCACCCCACGCACGCCCACACCCCCCATCCCACACACCCAACGCACGCACACACACACGCCACACACGCACACACGGCCGCACGCACGCACGCCCACACGCCCACACACCCACACACATACACACACACCCAAGCACGCACGCACGCCGCCCGCCTACACCTGCACGCACGCGCACACACACACACCCATACACAAGCACGGACGCACCCCCACGCACGCCAACACACACACACACGCCCGCCTGCCCGCCCGCCCACGCCCGCACACACCGCACGCCCACACGCCGACACGCACGCCCACACGCACACCCACATGCACGCCCACCGCGCACAGCACGCACGCCCCACGCACGCCCAAACACACACACGCACGCACGCACACACGCCCGCACACGCACACGCACCCACGCCCACACCACGCACACCCCGCTCGCAGTCGCACGCCCCGCCCGCCCGCCCGCCCGCACGCACGCATGCCCGCACGCACAGCCCACACTCCCGCATGCACGCACGGCCACACGCACGCACGCAAGCCCCACACGCACAGCCCGCCACGCTCGCCCGCACGCACACACACACGCCCGCCCGCCCGCCTATGCCTGCCACACACGCACGCAAGCCCACACACACGCACGCACGCACGCATGCCTACACGGACTCCCGCACGCCCGCACGCCCACACACATACACACACACCCAAGCACGCACGCACGCATGCCCGCCCACGCCTGTACGCACGCACACACACCCCAGACACACGCACGGACGCACCCACGCACGCCCACACACGCCCCCCCCCCACACACCCACACACACACGCACACACACACGCACACACGGCTGCACGCACGCACAGCACACACGCCCACACGCCAACACACCCACACACATACACACACACCCAAGCACGCACGCCGCCCGCCCACACTTGCACGCACGCGCACACACACACCCCATACACACGCACGGACGCACCTACGCACGCCCACACACACGCCCACAAGCAAGCCCCACACACGCCCCCCCCCCCCCTCACACACCCACACACCCACACACACACACACACACACCGCACGCTCGCCTGCCCCGCCCGCTCGCCCGCTAACGCCCGCACACACGCAAGCCCGCACACACACACACACACACGCCCACACACCCGCACACACGCCCATAGGCACGCACGTACACACGCACCCACATACGCACACACGCACGCCCTCACGCACGCAAGCCCACACACACACACACGCACACACACACGCACCCACATACGCCCACACGCACGCCCACACATGCCCACCCCACACACACCCACACACACCCTGGCACGCCCACACGCACGCCCACACGCACGCCCACGCACGCCCACGCACGCATGCCCACCACGCATCGCCCGCCCGCCCGCCCGCCCCGCCCCGCACCCGCACGCACGCACGCACGCAGGCACGCACGCCCACACACGCACGCCCCCGCACGCCCCGCATGCCTGCACGGACTCCCGCACGCACGCCCGCACGCCCCCACGCACGCCCATACGCACGCACACCACGCACGCCCACATGCACACACACACGCAAGCAAACACACACA
>CAMAPF010001312.1:0-76869 GCA_945859915.1 Cuscuta epithymum | reverse complement strand
AAGAAAAAACTTCTTAACCTTAAAGTAGCCGAAGAAGATTTTTTTAAGCAAAAGGCTAAGGCAAATCATCTTGTTCAAAGTGATAAATGTACTAAATATTTCCATGCTATTGTGAAAAAGAATATGGCTAGAAATTCCATTACGGCTTTAAAACTCCAAAATGGGATCTCTACCACTTCTATTGACCAAGTTGCTACGGAATTAGTGAATTTTTATACTAATTTGTTTGGTGCCTACTACCCCACTTCCGGGTTGGACCCCTCTGTGGTGGCCTCGGGTAGATGTTTACCCGCCAATGCCACTCCTGGCTTGGTTGCTCCTATCACCGATTTGGAAATCAAAGAGGCCTTGTTTGATATTGGTGATAACAAATCACCGGGGCCGGACGGTTACACATCCGCGTTTTTTAAAAAAAATTGGAACACCGTTGGGTTTGACTTTACTAGAGCCGTGAGGGGCTTCTTTGGCTCTGGCAGGTTATTAAAGCAAACTAACCATACGGTTATTGCTTTAATTCCTAAGACCAATCACTCTCCCACACCGGCGGACTTTAGACCGATTGCTTGTACTAATGTGGTCTACAAAGTCATTACCAAAATTATTTCTAAGAGGATGATCCCGTGTCTACCGGACCTCATTGACCACGCCCAAGGGGCGTTTGTTGATGGAAGACTTATGATTGATAATGTCTTCGTTGCACAAGAATTGATCAAGGGATACTCTAGGAAACGTGCGTCTCCTAGATGTATGATAAAGGTTGATCTCCGGAAAGCCTATGATACTATATCCTGGGATTTCCTGGCTGCCATGTTAACCCATTTGGGCTTCCCGGGCAGATTTATACATTGGATTATGGAGTGTGTCACCACGCCTTCCTATTCCATATCTATTAATGGGGTGCTTCACGGCCACTTTGAGGGTAAGAGAGGGCTTCGGCAAGGGGATCCTATGTCCCCCCTCTTATTTGTCCTTTGCTTGGAATATTTTTCCAGATTGTTGAACATTAGGACCAAAAATCCTATGTTTAACCATCACCCCCTGTGTGGATCCCTTAACATATCACATGTGGCATATGCTGATGATTTGATGCTTTTTTCTAGAGGGGATACCACATCTATACAGATTCTCACACAGGCCTTGGAAGATTTTGGTAACATATCTGGCCTTAGGGTCAACTATGATAAATCAAATATCTTCCTTGGTGGTAATGCATATTATGATCTTGACACTATACTAGAACTGGTGGATTTCAAAATTGGTGCATTCCCGGTCAAATATCTAGGGGTCCCCCTGGCACCCTTAAGGTTATCTGTGGTCCAGTATGCACCACTTTTGGAGTCCATAACTACTTTCATTAATGCTTGGAGTACTAAGTCTTTATCTTATGCAGGCAGAGTTGAGCTGATAAAGTCCGTTATACAGGGAGTGCACTCTTTTTGGTTACACATGTTTCCCATCCCTAATGTTATTCTTGATAGGATTACATCCATTTGTCGCATTTTTCTTTGGGGAAGCAAATTCGCTAGGGTTGCCTGGGCTGATATTTGCCTCCCTAAAGAAGAGGGTGGACTTGGCATACATGATACAAAAGTTTGGAATAAGGCTTTACTTTCAAAAACTTTTTGGGATATACATACAAAAAAGGACACACTTTGGGTCAAGTGGGTCCATGGGGTTTATCTCAAGGGTAGGTGTGTGTGGGAGTTTGTCCCACACGAAAGAGATTCACAATTGTTTAAAAAGATTGCACAAATCCGAGATGAAATACTCTCCAAATTCCAGGACATCCCGAGTGCTATACTTGGCTTAAATGCTTTTCAGATGAATGGTAAGCTTGTATCCTCCAAGGTTTATGATTTGCTTAGGCCTAGGGCTGCCACCCGTGTGTGGATGCCGTTTATTTGGAAAGACTACATCCCTCCCAAGTTTTCCTTTGTTACTTGGTTGGCATTCCGTAACAGATTAGCCACGTGTGATAATCTTCATAGATTAGATGTGGATAATACTTGTGTATTGTGCAAGGGTGGACCGGAAACGGTTCCACACCTCTACTTTGAATGCCCTTTTTCAGGAAAAGTTTGGGCTATGATGAAAGCATGGATTGGCATTCCACGAATGATGGGGACCCTAGCTAGTGCGGTCAAATGGATCAAGAAGGAAAGGAGTGGAGCTAGTGTACGAGCCAAGGCTGCCAGGATTGCTTTCTTGTGCACTATATACTCGCTTTGGAGAGTCAGGAATGCAGCCCGATTTGATGATTTTTTGCCAAAGGAGGAGGAAGTTTTTGCCAGGATACAATATGTTGTCTATAAAATTCTGTATTGCATCTATCCTTATGATTTGGTAGTACTTTGATAACTTTCCGCCCATCACCTATTTTTGTTTGTGATAGGCCGTGAGGTAGTATAGGGGGGGCTGCCATGGCACCCTTATTTTGGCAGGTGATGGGTTATCCAATCTTTGGATAGCCTACAGTTTTGCTCATATTCTCTTCGCTGTACAGACGAACTATTGACGGTTTTTTTTTCTAATATACTTACATGTTATCGTCGAGTTGCATTGGGTTCCTATATCATAAATACACATTTCTCCTTCAGGACTCAAGTCCAAATTATGTATAGAAAAAAAGATACGTGTATTCAGTGTTTTCGCGTTTACTAAATCAACCGAGTCACGGAGATTGGCCTAGATTGTGCATACGACAACGAAATTTGGATTTTCGAGTTGCATTGGGTTCCTATATCATAAATACACATTTCTCCTTCAGGACTCAAGTCCAAATTATGTATAGAAAAAAAGATACGTGTATTCAGTGTTTTCGCGTTTACTAAATCAACCGAGTCACGGAGATTGGCCTAGATTGTGCATACGACAACAAAATTTGGATTTTCGAGTTGCATTGGGTTCCTATATCATAAATACACATTTCTCCTTCAGGACTCAAGTCCAAATTATGTATAGAAAAAAAGATACGTGTATTCAGTGTTTTCGCGTTTACTAAACTAACCGAGTCACGGAGATTGGCCTAGATTGTGCATACGACAACGAAATTTGGATTTTCGAGTTGCATTGGGTTGCAATGGGTGTTGCATTGGGTTGGGTGAAGTTGAGAGCTGATCTCTCCCTCGCGTAAAGAGGCTCTTCACGCACAGTACCCGTTTTCTTCCTTTTCGTCCTCTAATCTCCTTCTTTGAGCTTGGATATTGGTTTCTTTACTTCCTAATCTTCATTGGGGTGTAAATACTCCAATTTTCGAGCTCATTTTTGGGATTTTTGGTACAGTTTCACTAAAAAACTCACTCGGAAATACTGTTCACATAACAAGGTCAACGCCTCTTACTCTCTTCTCTCTCGATTAATCTTTGATTGGGAGGTGGTTTGAGCTTCTACTGGGTGTGGGGATTAAGCAAATACAACCTTTTCCATCATCAACCAACTTCGATTTTTGGTCATCTTCTCCAACGGCTCCTTACTATTTTCGGACTCCATAGCCAAAAGAGGAAACTTAGGTGATGGTCACTTAAATTGGGGGTTTCATCCTAGTTTCCTCTCCCTACACTTCATGACTACCAAAAAAAAGAAGGAGGTGGCTGCTCCCACCAAATCTTCGTCTCGGATTCGGGCTAGGCAGAACAAAGAAATCGATGATGCTATCGAGGACATCACACATGAGAAGGCTGACTTACCACAACTTAAGGAGGTTGACTTACATAACTATGGAGAGGGTGTGGGTTCGTCCACACTCCTGGAACCTATAATTGAGAACTCCCAAGAAGAGAATACCTCCTCGTTGGAGACCCGCATGGAGGAGGCACACATGGACAAAGACACTATGGCTGAGGCGACTTCGGCACTGCATAATGCCGTTGATCCCCTTGATACCCCCTCTCCCGAGGAAATTGTCATAGAACATGTGGTGATCGAAGAGGAGTATGAGCTAGACTCTAGTGTCAAGCAATTTCTGGAAAATGAAGAAGCCGAGGCTAAGAAAGCTAATGCCCAACAAAGCGAGTTGGCAAGGAAAGAGGATGCAGGTCTGGCTATTGTTGCCCATGTCGCGACATCACCCACTATGCCTACTATTCACGCCGCGGCACTACCTCTTCAGGCCGCGGTATTACCCACTGTGCCCACGCCGGATCCTACTACAAATGAGGCTTCTAATTTGGTGAGAAACAAATGGGGTACTCCCGGCTCCAAACCTTCATTTGTATCGCTATTCAAGGACAATAGGCAGCCCGACAAAGGAATGAAACTGAAATACATTGAGCCTAAAGGTGACATTATTGACCTTACTACTCGGGTGTTACCATCTATGATTGCTATTTGGGGACATTGTCTAGTGGGCTACTTTGATAGCGGGTACCCCGGATACAAGAACCTACAAACTATTGTCCAAAAGTGGGCTGTCCCGTGCCGGTTTAGGAGCCACGACAAAGGATGGGTAATTTTCAAATTCCAATGTGAGAAGGATAGGGCTAAAGTACTCATGGAAGGGCCATACACTATGTTTGGCAAGTCATTTCCTTTGAAATTGCTCTCGGATGATTTCTCCATGAATGATGATGAATTCCTTAAAGTGCCTATTTGGGTACAATTCCCACATCTTCCCATGAGAATTTGGGAGGAAGACATCATTAGTGAGGTGGCTTCTAAGGTGGGCATACCTTTAACCACGGATAAAGTTACACTTGAGAAAGCTAGATCCAACTTTGCAAGAGTCTTAATTGAGGTTGATGCCTCTAAACCACCTCCTCTTGAATTCAAGATCAAGCTACCTAATGGAAAACTACACACACAATATGTGAGGTATGAGACTTTTCCTAATTATTGCTTCCATTGCAAAGAGTTTGGGCATCATGCATTTACATGTACTATCATTGCCGATATTGAGAAGAAAGAAAAGGAAGCCATTATAGGAAAAGGCAAGGACATTGTTGTTGATGAAGGGGTGGCCGAGGGTGCTAAAGAGGCTGCCAAAACAGTGAGCCAAGAAGCCAAAACAGTGAGTGAAGAACAACCTATTGAGGTAGAAAGTGATATCTTTGTCACTAAAAGAGATCACCCCTTTTTCAAGAAGCTCCGATTCTTTAAATTGGGAAAGAAAAAGCCCATAAGAGGGGAGGGAAGTACATCCGATTTCAAGGATGGTGAAGATGTACTCATCCGAAAAGCACAAAAATTTCATGACATATACCAAGATGAGGTGATAGTTGACATGCAAACCGATGATGTTCTCATGCCTACTATCAATGTTACACACAAAGAGCATGTAGATAAGGATGCCATAATTCTAAAGATGGATCATCATCTTAAGATTGTGAAGGAAGATCAACCCGGAATGCTATTTACGAAGCAAACTTTGGAGGGGCTGCCCGGTATCACATGCACAACCAAAGGATACACATTCGGCCATACTTTTATGAGGGGTGTTTTGAGGCACTATCTTTGTAGATATTACGAAGATGGGTGTCCAAGGGGGAAAGCATCTCTTGTGAAGCGTCCAAGCATGGTGGACTACAACAAAATACGTGTGGTGAGGGACATTAGGGATGCATATCGGGATGATGTAATTGTGAAACTAGAACTTGGTGAAGACAACCTACCTTTGATTCATTTACTACACTTTGACGAAGTTAAGGATCAAATGGTGAGGCTTGATAACTACTTGAGAGTGACCCAAGATGAACTCACCGAAGGACTCACATTCACAATCAAATGCTTGGAGGCTATCCCGGGAGTCTTTGCTACGGAGCATGGGTATGATTTCAACTCTTGGTTTATTGAATACCCCTATACTTTATTATATCTTACTAGGTACAAAGCAAGAGCAAAGCCGAGCCATTTGTTGGAAAAAAATAAGGCTTGGCCGAGACATAGTGTGAAGAAAGGAGGGAAGAGGAACAAAAACACAAAGTCTTGATGATTGTGTCCGCTTGGAATATAAGAGGCCTCAATAAGGTCTCCAAACAAAACTCTATTCTTAAGTTTATTCGCACTAATAATATTCATTTGTGTTGTCTTCTTGAAACCAAAATGACTACTACTAATTTTGTTAATTTTAGTTCAAATAGACTACCTTCTTGGCTATCTATTACTAATTTTGACAAAATTGATGGTGGCCGTATTGGCATAATTTGGGACCCACATTTTGTTCATATTAATGTACTTGAAATTGACAAACAACATGTGCATCTTAGTGCCACATGTAAGGTTACTCAAATTGAGTATCTTGTTACTTTTGTGTATGCTCTCTACACGGCTCTTGAGAGAAAGGCCCTTTGGGATCATCTAGCAAACTTGGAGCCTAACATTAATAGCCCTTGGCTAGTAATGGGAGACTTTAATTGTGTTGGATGTCCGAATGAGAGGGTGGGTCCTACCCCTCCCTCGGCCTATAATATGCAACATTTAAATGACTTTAAATTGCAAACTAATCTTGTTGATTGTCCATCCACGGGCCAATTCCTTACTTGGAATAGGGGCTCGCTTTGGGCTAAATTAGATCGAGTTCTCATTAACTCTTTTTGGTCAACTTTGGATATTGAGTGCAAAACACATTTTCATGATTTTGAACTTGAATCCGATCACGTAGCTTCCATGGTTTCCATTGGGAAAACGTGTGGGGCTGCCTCGCGGCCTTTTAAATTTTTTAATATGTGGCTAAACCATGAAAACTTCAATGCCATCCTCACTACCCATTGGGATAGAGAGATTTATGGAAGCTCGCAATTCATCTTAGCCAAGAAATTGAAGGACCTCAAAAGACCACTTAGAGAGCTCAATAAACTCCATTTTGGCCACATCTCTGAAAGAGTTAATGATTCCAAGAAAGAGTATAAAAGACTCCTCGGGCTCTCTATACTCTCTCCGTTGGATGAAACTATAAAAGAAGAACTTTCCTTGATTAAGAAAAAACTTCTTAACCTTAAAGCGGCCGAAGAAGACTTTTTTAGACAAAAGGCCAAGGCAAATCACCTTGTTCAAAGTGATAAGTGTACCAAATACTTCCATGCTATTGTGAAAAAGAATGTGGCTAGAAATTCCATTACGGCTCTTAATCTCCATAATGGGATGACTACCACTTCTATTGACCAAGTGGCTACGGAACTAGTGAAGTTTTACACCGATCTATTTGGTACTCACTATCCTACTTCCGGATTGGACTCCAGTATAGTTGCCTCGGGTAGATGTCTCCCTTCTAGTGCCTCGGCCAGCCTTGTTGGCCCTGTCACAGATGTGGAAATCAAAGACGCTCTGTTTGACATTGGTGACAACAAATCACCTGGTCCTGATGGATACACATCGGCATTTTTTAAAAAGAATTGGAACATGGTTGGTTATGATTTTACCAAGGCTGTTAGAGCCTTCTTTGGGTCTGGTAGGTTATTAAAGCAAACTAACCACACGGTTATTGCTTTAATTCCTAAGACAAACCATTCTCCTACGCCGGCTGACTTTAGACCAATTGCTTGTACAAATGTGGTATACAAAGTCATCACTAAGATCATTTCTAAAAGAATGATCCCGTGCCTTCCGGACCTTATTGACCAAGCCCAGGGGGCCTTTGTTGATGGGAGACTCATGATTGATAATGTGTTTGTTGCCCAAGAGCTGATTAAAGGATATGCTAGGAAACGTATGTCTCCAAGATGTATGATCAAGGTTGATCTCCGGAAAGCCTATGATACTATATCTTGGGACTTCCTTACTAGTATGTTGACCCACTTGGGATTCCCGGGCAGATTCATACACTGGATTATGGAGTGTGTCACCACCGCTTCATACTCCATATCAATCAATGGTGTGCTCCATGGACATTTTGAGGGTAAAAGAGGGCTTCGGCAAGGGGACCCTATGTCCCCCCTCTTATTTGTTCTTTGCTTGGAGTACCTTTCCAGACTATTGAATAATAGGACAAAAAATCCTATGTTCAATTATCATCCTCTGTGTGCATCGCTTAATATTTCACATGTTGCATATGCTGATGATTTGATGCTTTTTTCTAGAGGTGATACCACATCCATACAGATTCTCACGGAAGCTTTGGAAGATTTTGGTAACATATCTGGCCTTAGGGTCAACTATGATAAATCAAATATCTTCCTTGGTGGTAATGCATATTATGAACTTGACACTATACTTGAATTGGTGGACTTTAAAATTGGTACATTCCCGGTCACATATCTTGGGGTCCCCTTGGCACCCTTAAAGTTATCTGTGGCCCAGTATGCACCCCTTTTGGAGTCCATCACCACTTTTATTAATGCTTGGAATCTTAAGTCTTTATCTTATGCAGGCAGAGTTGAGCTAGTCAAGTCGGTTATACAGGGTGTACATTCTTTTTGGTTACAAATGTTTCCCATCCCTAATGTTATACTTGACAGGATTACATCCATTTGCCGCATTTTTCTTTGGGGAAGCAAATTTGCTAGGGTTGCCTGGGCGGATATTTGCCTCCCGAAAGAAGAAGGTGGACTTGGTATACATGACACGAAGGTTTGGAACAATGCTTTACTTTCAAAAACGTTTTGGGATATACACACTAAAAAGGACACACTTTGGGTCAAGTGGGTACATGGGGTTTATCTTAAGGGTAGGAGTGTGTGGGAGTTTGTTCCACATGAGAGAGATTCACAACTATTTAAGAAGATTGCATTAATTCGAGATGAAATACTCTCCAAATTCCCGGACATTCCGAGCGCTATACTTGGCCTAAATGCTCTTCAATTTAATGGCAAGCTTGTATCCTCCAAGATTTATGATTTACTTAGGACTAGGGCTGTCACCCGTGTGTGGATGCCATTTATTTGGAAAGATTACATTCCCCCCAAGTTTTCCTTTATTACTTGGTTGGCATTCCGTAATAGATTAGCCACGTGTGATAATCTTCATAGATTAGATGTGGATAATACTTGTGTATTGTGCAAGGGTGGACCGGAAACGGCTCCACACCTCTACTTTGAATGCCCTTTTTCAGGTAAGGTCTGGACTTTGATGAAGGCATGGATTGGCATTCCACGCATGATGGGGACCCTAGCTAGCTCGGTCAAATGGATCAAGAAGGAAAGGAGCGGAGCTAATGTGCAAGCCAAGGCTGCTAGGATTGCTTTCTCATGCACCATATACTGGATCTGGAGGACCAGGAATGCAGCTAGATTTGATGGTTTTTTGCCTAAGGAGGAGGAAGTTTTTGCTAGGATTAAATATATTGTCTACAAAATTTTGTATAGCATTTATCCTTGTGATTTGGTAGTACTCTGATAACTTTTCGCCCATCACTTCTTCTGATTGTGATTGGCCGTGAGGTAGCATTGGGGGGCTGCTATGGCTCCCTTATTTTGGCAGGTGATGGGTTATCCAATATTTGGATAGCCTACATTTTTGCTCATATTTTTGCTGTACAGATAAACTCTTTGATGGTTTCTAATATACTTACATGTTATCGTCGAGTTGCATTGGGTTCCTATATCATAAATACACATTTCTCCTTCAGGACTCAAGTCCAAATTATGTATAGCAAAAAAGATACGTGTCTTCAGTGTTTTCGCGTTTACTAAATCAACCGAGTCACGGAGATTGGCCTAGATTGTGCATACGACAACGAAATTTGGATTTTCGAGTTGCATTGGGTTCCTATATCATAAATACACATTTCTCCTTCAGGACTCAAGTCCAAATTATGTATAGAAAAAAAGATACGTGTATTCAGTGTTTTCGCGTTTACTAAACTAACCGAGTCTCGGAGATTGGCCTAGATTGTGCATACGACAACGAAATTTGGATTTTCGAGTTGCATTGGGTTCCTATATCATAAATACACATTTCTCCTTCAGGACTCAAGTCCAAATTATGTATAGAAAAAAAGATACGTGTATTCAGTGTTTTCGCGTTTACTAAATCAACCGAGTCACGGAGATTGGCCTAGATTGTGCATACGACAACGAAATTTGGATTTTCGAGTTGCATTGGGTTCCTATATCATAAATACACATTTCTCCTTCAGGACTCAAGTCCAAATTATGTATAGAAAAAAAGATACGTGTATTCAGTGTTTTCGCGTTTACTAAATCAACCGAGTCACGGAGATTGGCCTAGATTGTGCATACGACAACAAAATTTGGATTTTCGAGTTGCATTGGGTTCCTATATCATAAATACACATTTCTCCTTCAGGACTCAAGTCCAAATTATGTATAGAAAAAAAGATACGTGTATTCAGTGTTTTCGCGTTTACTAAACTAACCGAGTCACGGAGATTGGCCTAGATTGTGCATACGACAACGAATTTGGATTTTCGAGTTGCATTGGGTTCCTATATCATAAATACACATTTCTCCTTCAGGACTCAAGTCCAAATTATGTATAGCAAAAAAGATACGTTGTCTTCAGTGTTTTCGCGTTTACTAAATCAACCGAGTCACGGAGATTGGCCTAGATTGTGCATACGACAACGAAATTTGGATTTTCGAGTTGCATTGGGTTCCTATATCATAAATACACATTTCTCCTTCAGGACTCAAGTCCAAATTATGTATAGAAAAAAAGATACGTGTATTCAGTGTTTTCGCGTTTACTAAACTAACCGAGTCACGGAGATTGGCCTAGATTGTGCATACGACAACGAAATTTGGATTTTCGAGTTGCATTGGGTTCCTATATCATAAATACACATTTCTCCTTCAGGACTCAAGTCCCAAATTATGTATAGAAAAAAAGATACGTGTATTCAGTGTTTTCGCGTTTACTAAATCAACCGAGTCACGGAGATTGGCCTAGATTGTGCATACGACAACGAAATTTGGATTTTCGAGTTGCATTGGGTTCCTATATCATAAATACACATTTCTCCTTCAGGACTCAAGTCCAAATTATGTATAGAAAAAAAGATACGTGTATTCAGTTGTTTTCGCGTTTACTAAACTAACCGAGTCACGGAGATTGGCCTAGATGGTGCATACGACAACGAAAATTGGATTTTCGAGTTGCATTGGGTTCCTATATCATAAATACACATTTCTCCTTCAGGACTCAAGTCCAAATTATGTATAGCAAAAAAGATACGTGTATTCAGTGTTTTCGCGTTTACTAAATCAACCGAGTCACGGAGATTGGCCTAGATTGTGCATACGACAACGAAATTTGGATTTTCGAGTTGCATTGGGTTCCTATATCATAAATACACATTTCTCCTTCAGGACTCAAGTCCAAATTATGTATAGCAAAAAAGATACGTGTATTCAGTGTTTTCGCGTTTACTAAATCAACCGAGTCACGGAGATTGGCCTAGATTGTGCATACGACAACGAAATTTTGATTTCGAGTTGCATTGGGTTCCTATATCATAAATACACATTTCTCCTTCAGGGACTCAAGTCCAAATTATGTATGGAAAAAAAGATACGTGTATTCATTGTTTTCGCGTTTACTAAACTAACCGAGTCTCGGAGATTGGCCTAGATTGTGCATACGACAACGAAATTTGGATTTTTCGAGTTGCATTGGGTTCCTATATCATAAATACACATTTCTCCTTCAGGAACTCAAGTCCAAATTATGTATAGAAAAAAAGATACGTGTATTCAGTGTTTTCGCGTTTACTAAATCAACCGAGTCACGGAGATTGGCCTAGATTGTGCATACGACAACGAAATTTGGATTTTCGAGTTGCATTGGGTTCCTATATCATAAATACACATTTCTCCTTCAGGACTCAAGTCCAAATTATGTATAGAAAAAAAAGATACGTGTATTCAGAGTTTTCGCGTTTACTAAATCAACCGAGTCACGGAGATTGGCCTAGATTGTGCATACGACAACAAAATTTGGATTTTCGAGTTGCATTGGGTTCCTATATCATAAATACACATTTCTCCTTCAGGACTCAAGTCCAAATTATGTATAGAAAAAAAGATACGTGTATTCAGTGTTTTCGCGTTTACTAAACTAACCGAGTCACGGAGATTGGCCTAGATTGTGCATACGACAACGAAAATTTGGATTTTCGAGTTGCATTGGGTTCCTATATCATAAATACACATTTCTCCTTCAGGAACTCAAGTCAAATTATGTATAGCAAAAAAGATACGTGTATTCAGTGTTTTCGCGTTTACTAAATCAACCGAGTCACGGAGATTGGCCTAGATTGTGCATACGACAACGAAATTTGGATTTTCGAGTTGCATTGGGTTCCTATATCATAAATACACATTTCTCCTTCAGGACTCAAGTCCAAATTATGTATAGAAAAAAAGATACGTGTATTCAGTGTTTTCGCGTTTACTAAACTAACCGAGTCTCGGAGATTGGCCTAGATTGTGCATACGACAACGAAATTTGGATTTTCGAGTTGCATTGGGTTCCTATATCATAAATACACATTTCTCCTTCAGGACTCAAGTCCAAATTATGTATAGAAAAAAAGATACGTGTATTCAGTGTTTTCGCGTTTACTAAATCAACCGAGTCACGGAGATTGGCCTAGATTGTGCATACGACAACGAAATTTGGATTTTCGAGTTGCATTGGGTTCCTATATCATAAATACACATTTCTCCTTCAGGACTCAAGTCCAAATTATGTATAGAAAAAAAGATACGTGTATTCAGTGTTTTCGCGTTTACTAAATCAACCGAGTCACGGAGATTGGCCTAGATTGTGCATACGACAACAAAATTTGGATTTTCGAGTTGCATTGGGTTCCTATATCATTAAATACACATTTCTCCTTCAGGACTCAAGTCCAAATTATGTATAGAAAAAAAGATACGTGTATTCAGTGTTTTCGCGTTTACTAAACATAACCGAGTCACGGAGATTGGCCTAGATTGTGCATACGACAACGAAATTTGGATTTTCGAGTTGCATTGGGTTCCTATATCATAAATACACATTTCTCCTTCAGGACTCAAGTCCAAATTATGTATAGCAAAAAAGATACGTGTCTTCAGTGTTTTCTTCGCGTTTACTAAATCAACCGAGTCACGGAGATTGGCCTAGATTGTGCATACGACAACGAAATTTGGATTTTCGAGTTGCATTGGTTCCTATATCATAAATACACATTTCTCCTTCAGGACTCAAGTCCCAAATTATGTATAGAAAAAAAGATACGTGTATTCAGTGTTTTCGCGTTTACTAAACTAACCGAGTCTCGGAGATTGGCCTAGATTGTGCATACGACAACGAAATTTGGATTTTCGAGTTGCATTGGGTTCCTATATCATAAATACACATTTCTCCTTCAGGACTCAAGTCCAAATTATGTATAGAAAAAAAGATACGTGTATTCAGTGTTTTCGCGTTTACTAAATCAACAGAGTCACGGAGATTGACCTAGATTGTGCATACGACAACGAAATTTGGATTTTCGAGTTGCATTGGGTTCCTATATCATAAATACACATTTCTCCTTCAGGACTCAAGTCCAAATTATGTATAGAAAAAAAGATACGTGTATTCAGTGTTTTCGCGTTTACTAAATCAACCGAGTCACGGAGATTGGCCTAGATTGTGCATACGACAACGAAATTTGGATTTTCGAGTTGCATTGGGTTCCTATATCATAAATACACATTTCTCCTTCAGGACTCAAGTCCAAATTATGTATAGAAAAAAAGATACGTGTATTCAGTGTTTTCGCGTTTACTAAATCAACCGAGTCACGGAGATTGGCCTAGATTGTGCATACGACAACAAAATTTGGATTTTCGAGTTGCATTGGGTTCCTATATCATAAATACACATTTCTCCTTCAGGACTCAAGTCCAAATTATGTATAGAAAAAAGATACGTGTATTCAGTGTTTTCGCGTTTACTAAACTAACCGAGTCACGGAGATTGGCCTAGATTGTGCATACGACAACGAAATTGGATTTTCGAGTTGCATTGGGTTCCTATATCATAAATACACATTTCTCCTTCAGGACTCAAGTCCAAATTATGTATAGCAAAAAAGATACGTGTCTTCAGTGTTTTCGCGTTTACTAAATCAACCGAGTCACGGAGATTGGCCTAGATTGTGCATACGACAACGAAATTTGGATTTTCGAGTTGCATTGGGTTCCTATATCATAAATACACATTTCTCCTTCAGGACTCAAGTCCAAATTATGTATAGAAAAAAAGATACGTGTATTCAGTGTTTTCGCGTTTACTAAACTAACCGAGTCACGGAGATTGGCCTAGATTGTGCATACGACAACGAAATTTGGATTTTCGAGTTGCATTGGGTTCCTATATCATAAATACACATTTCTCCTTCAGGACTCAAGTCCAAATTATGTATAGAAAAAAAGATACGTGTATTCAGTGTTTTCGCGTTTACTAAATCAACCGAGTCACGGAGATTGGCCTAGATTGTGCATACGACAACGAAATTTGGATTTTCGAGTTGCATTGGGTTCCTATATCATAAATACACATTTCTCCTTCAGGACTCAAGTCCAAATTATGTATAGAAAAAAAGATACGTGTATTCAGTGTTTTCGCGTTTACTAAACTAACCGAGTCACGGAGATTGGCCTAGATTGTGCATACGACAACGAAATTTGGATTTTCGAGTTGCATTGGGTTCCTATATCATAAATACACATTTCTCCTTCAGGACTCAAGTCCAAATTATGTATAGCAAAAAAGATACGTGTATTCAGTGTTTTCGCGTTTACTAAATCAACCGAGTCACGGAGATTGGCCTAGATTGTGCATACGACAACGAAATTTGGATTTTCGAGTTGCATTGGGTTCCTATATCATAAATACACATTTCTCCTTCAGGACTCAAGTCCAAATTATGTATAGAAAAAAAGATACGTGTATTCAGTGTTTTCGCGTTTACTAAACTAACCGAGTCACGGAGATTGGCCTAGATTGTGCATACGACAACGAAATTTGGATTTTCGAGTTGCATTGGGTTCCTATATCATAAATACACATTTCTCCTTCAGGACTCAAGTCCAAATTATGTATAGCAAAAAAGATACGTGTATTCAGTGTTTTCGCGTTTACTAAATCAACCGAGTCACGGAGATTGGCCTAGATTGTGCATACGACAACGAAATTTGGATTTTCGAGTTGCATTGGGTTCCTATATCATAAATACACATTTCTCCTTCAGGACTCAAGTCCAAATTATGTATAGCAAAAAAGATACGTGTATTCAGTGTTTTCGCGTTTACTAAATCAACCGAGTCACGGAGATTGGCCTAGATTGTGCATACGACAACGAAATTTGGATTTTCGAGTTGCATTGGGTTCCTATATCATAAATACACATTTCTCCTTCAGGACTCAAGTCCAAATTATGTATAGAAAAAAAGATACGTGTATTCAGTGTTTTCGCGTTTACTAAACTAACCGAGTCACGGAGATTGGCCTAGATTGTGCATACGACAACGAAATTTGGATTTTCGAGTTGCATTGGGTTCCTATATCATAAATACACATTTCTCCTTCAGGACTCAAGTCCAAATTATGTATAGCAAAAAAGATACGTGTATTCAGTGTTTTCGCGTTTACTAAATCAACCGAGTCACGGAGATTGGCCTAGATTGTGCATACGACAACGAAATTTGGATTTTCGAGTTGCATTGGGTTCCTATATCATAAATACACATTTCTCCTTCAGGACTCAAGTCCAAATTATGTATAGAAAAAAAGATACATGTATTCAGTGTTTTCGCGTTTACTAAATCAACAGAGTCACGGAGATTGGCCTAGATTGTGCATACGACAACGAAATTTGGATTTTCGAGTTGCATTGGGTTCCTATATCATAAATACACATTTCTCCTTCAGGACTCAAGTCCAAATTATGTATAGCAAAAAAGATACGTGTATTCAGTGTTTTCGCGTTTACTAAATCAACCGAGTCACGGAGATTGGCCTAGATTGTGCATACGACAACGAAATTTTGATTTTCGAGTTGCATTGGGTTCCTATATCATAAATACACATTTCTCCTTCAGGACTCAAGTCCAAATTATGTATGGAAAAAAAGATACGTGTATTCATTGTTTTCGCGTTTACTAAATCAACAGAGTCACGGAGATTGACCTAGATTGTGCATACGACAACGAAATTTGGATTTTCGAGTTGCATTGGGTTCCTATATCATAAATACACATTTCTCCTTCAGGACTCAAGTCCAAATTATGTATAGAAAAAAAGATACGTGTATTCAGTGTTTTCGCGTTTACTAAATCAACCGAGTCACGGAGATTGGCCTAGATTGTGCATACGACAACGAAATTTGGATTTTCGAGTTGCATTGGGTTCCTATATCATAAATACACATTTCTCCTTCAGGACTCAAGTCCAAATTATGTATAGAAAAAAAGATACGTGTATTCAGTGTTTTCGCGTTTACTAAACTAACCGAGTCACGGAGATTGGCCTAGATTGTGCATACGACAACGAAATTTGGATTTTCGAGTTGCATTGGGTTCCTATATCATAAATACACATTTCTCCTTCAGGACTCAAGTCCAAATTATGTATAGAAAAAAAGATACGTGTATTCAGTGTTTTCGCGTTTACTAAACTAACCGAGTCACGGAGATTGGCCTAGATTGTGCATACGACAACGAAATTTGGATTTTCGAGTTGCATTGGGTTCCTATATCATAAATACACATTTCTCCTTCAGGACTCAAGTCCAAATTATGTATAGCAAAAAAGATACGTGTATTCAGTGTTTTCGCGTTTACTAAATCAACCGAGTCACGGAGATTGGCCTAGATTGTGCATACGACAACGAAATTTGGATTTTCGAGTTGCATTGGGTTCCTATATCATAAATACACATTTCTCCTTCAGGACTCAAGTCCAAATTATGTATAGAAAAAAAGATACGTGTATTCAGTGTTTTCGCGTTTACTAAACTAACCGAGTCACGGAGATTGGCCTAGATTGTGCATACGACAACGAAATTTGGATTTTCGAGTTGCATTGGGTTCCTATATCATAAATACACATTTCTCCTTCAGGACTCAAGTCCAAATTATGTATAGCAAAAAAGATACGTGTATTCAGTGTTTTCGCGTTTACTAAATCAACCGAGTCACGGAGATTGGCCTAGATTGTGCATACGACAACGAAATTTGGATTTTCGAGTTGCATTGGGTTCCTATATCATAAATACACATTTCTCCTTCAGGACTCAAGTCCAAATTATGTATAGAAAAAAAGATACGTGTATTCAGTGTTTTCGCGTTTACTAAACTAACCGAGTCACGGAGATTGGCCTAGATTGTGCATACGACAACGAAATTTGGATTTTCGAGTTGCATTGGGTTCCTATATCATAAATACACATTTCTCCTTCAGGACTCAAGTCCAAATTATGTATAGCAAAAAAGATACGTGTATTCAGTGTTTTCGCGTTTACTAAATCAACCGAGTCACGGAGATTGGCCTAGATTGTGCATACGACAACGAAATTTGGATTTTCGAGTTGCATTGGGTTCCTATATCATAAATACACATTTCTCCTTCAGGACTCAAGTCCAAATTATGTATAGAAAAAAAGATACGTGTATTCAGTGTTTTCGCGTTTACTAAACTAACCGAGTCACGGAGATTGGCCTAGATTGTGCATACGACAACGAAATTTGGATTTTCGAGTTGCATTGGGTTCCTATATCATAAATACACATTTCTCCTTCAGGACTCAAGTCCAAATTATGTATAGCAAAAAAGATACGTGTATTCAGTGTTTTCGCGTTTACTAAATCAACCGAGTCACGGAGATTGGCCTAGATTGTGCATACGACAACGAAATTTGGATTTTCGAGTTGCATTGGGTTCCTATATCATAAATACACATTTCTCCTTCAGGACTCAAGTCCAAATTATGTATAGCAAAAAAGATACGTGTATTCAGTGTTTTCGCGTTTACTAAATCAACCGAGTCACGGAGATTGGCCTAGATTGTGCATACGACAACGAAATTTGGATTTTCGAGTTGCATTGGGTTCCTATATCATAAATACACATTTCTCCTTCAGGACTCAAGTCCAAATTATGTATAGAAAAAAAGATACGTGTATTCAGTGTTTTCGCGTTTACTAAACTAACCGAGTCACGGAGATTGGCCTAGATTGTGCATACGACAACGAAATTTGGATTTTCGAGTTGCATTGGGTTCCTATATCATAAATACACATTTCTCCTTCAGGACTCAAGTCCAAATTATGTATAGCAAAAAAGATACGTGTATTCAGTGTTTTCGCGTTTACTAAATCAACCGAGTCACGGAGATTGGCCTAGATTGTGCATACGACAACGAAATTTGGATTTTCGAGTTGCATTGGGTTCCTATATCATAAATACACATTTCTCCTTCAGGACTCAAGTCCAAATTATGTATAGAAAAAAAGATACATGTATTCAGTGTTTTCGCGTTTACTAAATCAACAGAGTCACGGAGATTGGCCTAGATTGTGCATACGACAACGAAATTTGGATTTTCGAGTTGCATTGGGTTCCTATATCATAAATACACAATTCTCCTTCAGGACTCAAGTCCAAATTATGTATAGCAAAAAAAATACGTGTATTCAGTGTTTTCGCGTTTACTAAATCAACCGAGTCACGGAGATTGGCCTAGATTGTGCATACGACAACGAAATTTTGATTTTCGAGTTGCATTGGGTTCCTATATCATAAATACACATTTCTCCTTCAGGACTCAAGTCCAAATTATGTATGGAAAAAAAGATACGTGTATTCATTGTTTTCGCGTTTACTAAATCAACAGAGTCACGGAGATTGACCTAGATTGTGCATACGACAACGAAATTTGGATTTTCGAGTTGCATTGGGTTCCTATATCATAAATACACATTTCTCCTTCAGGACTCAAGTCCAAATTATGTATAGCAAAAAAGATACGTGTATTCAGTGTTTTCGCGTTTACTAAATCAACCGAGTCACGGAGATTGGCCTAGATTGTGCATACGACAACGAAATTTGGATTTTCGAGTTGCATTGGGTTCCTATATCATAAATACACATTTCTCCTTCAGGACTCAAGTCCAAATTATGTATAGAAAAAAAGATACGTGTATTCAGTGTTTTCGCGTTTACTAAATCAACCGAGTCACGGAGATTGGCCTAGATTGTGCATACGACAACGAAATTTGGATTTTCGAGTTGCATTGGGTTCCTATATCATAAATACACATTTCTCCTTCAGGACTCAAGTCCAAATTATGTATAGAAAAAAAGATACGTGTATTCAGTGTTTTCGCGTTTACTAAATCAACCGAGTCACGGAGATTGGCCTAGATTGTGCATACGACAACGAAATTTGGATTTTCGAGTTGCATTGGGTTCCTATATCATAAATACACATTTCTCCTTCAGGACTCAAGTCCAAATTATGTATGGAAAAAAAGATACGTGTATTCATTGTTTTCGCGTTTACTAAATCAACAGAGTCACGGAGATTGACCTAGATTGTGCATACGACAACGAAATTTGGATTTTCGAGTTGCATTGGGTTCCTATATCATAAATACACATTTCTCCTTCAGGACTCAAGTCCAAATTATGTATAGCAAAAAAGATACGTGTATTCAGTGTTTTCGCGTTTACTAAATCAACCGAGTCACGGAGATTGGCCTAGATTGTGCATACGACAACGAAATTTGGATTTTCGAGTTGCATTGGGTTCCTATATCATAAATACACATTTCTCCTTCAGGACTCAAGTCCAAATTATGTATAGAAAAAAAGATACGTGTATTCAGTGTTTTCGCGTTTACTAAATCAACCGAGTCACGGAGATTGGCCTAGATTGTGCATACGACAACGAAATTTGGATTTTCGAGTTGCATTGGGTTCCTATATCATAAATACACATTTCTCCTTCAGGACTCAAGTCCAAATTATGTATAGAAAAAAAGATACGTGTATTCAGTGTTTTCGCGTTTACTAAACTAACCGAGTCACGGAGATTGGCCTAGATTGTGCATACGACAACGAAATTTGGATTTTCGAGTTGCATTGGGTTCCTATATCATAAATACACATTTCTCCTTCAGGACTCAAGTCCAAATTATGTATAGCAAAAAAGATACGTGTATTCAGTGTTTTCGCGTTTACTAAATCAACCGAGTCACGGAGATTGGCCTAGATTGTGCATACGACAACGAAATTTGGATTTTCGAGTTGCATTGGGTTCCTATATCATAAATACACATTTCTCCTTCAGGACTCAAGTCCAAATTATGTATGGAAAAAAAGATACGTGTATTCATTGTTTTCGCGTTTACTAAATCAACAGAGTCACGGAGATTGACCTAGATTGTGCATACGACAACGAAATTTGGATTTTCGAGTTGCATTGGGTTCCTATATCATAAATACACATTTCTCCTTCAGGACTCAAGTCCAAATTATGTATAGCAAAAAAGATACGTGTATTCAGTGTTTTCGCGTTTACTAAATCAACCGAGTCACGGAGATTGGCCTAGATTGTGCATACGACAACGAAATTTGGATTTTCGAGTTGCATTGGGTTCCTATATCATAAATACACATTTCTCCTTCAGGACTCAAGTCCAAATTATGTATAGAAAAAAAGATACGTGTATTCAGTGTTTTCGCGTTTACTAAATCAACCGAGTCACGGAGATTGGCCTAGATTGTGCATACGACAACGAAATTTGGATTTTCGAGTTGCATTGGGTTCCTATATCATAAATACACATTTCTCCTTCAGGACTCAAGTCCAAATTATGTATAGCAAAAAAGATACGTGTATTCAGTGTTTTCGCGTTTACTAAATCAACCGAGTCACGGAGATTGGCCTAGATTGTGCATACGACAACGAAATTTGGATTTTCGAGTTGCATTGGGTTCCTATATCATAAATACACATTTCTCCTTCAGGACTCAAGTCCAAATTATGTATAGAAAAAAAGATACGTGTATTCAGTGTTTTCGCGTTTACTAAATCAACCGAGTCACGGAGATTGGCCTAGATTGTGCATACGACAACGAAATTTGGATTTTCGAGTTGCATTGGGTTCCTATATCATAAATACACATTTCTCCTTCAGGACTCAAGTCCAAATTATGTATAGAAAAAAAGATACGTGTATTCAGTGTTTTCGCGTTTACTAAACTAACCGAGTCACGGAGATTGGCCTAGATTGTGCATACGACAACGAAATTTGGATTTTCGAGTTGCATTGGGTTCCTATATCATAAATACACATTTCTCCTTCAGGACTCAAGTCCAAATTATGTATAGCAAAAAAGATACGTGTATTCAGTGTTTTCGCGTTTACTAAATCAACCGAGTCACGGAGATTGGCCTAGATTGTGCATACGACAACGAAATTTGGATTTTCGAGTTGCATTGGGTTCCTATATCATAAATACACATTTCTCCTTCAGGACTCAAGTCCAAATTATGTATGGAAAAAAAGATACGTGTATTCATTGTTTTCGCGTTTACTAAATCAACAGAGTCACGGAGATTGACCTAGATTGTGCATACGACAACGAAATTTGGATTTTCGAGTTGCATTGGGTTCCTATATCATAAATACACATTTCTCCTTCAGGACTCAAGTCCAAATTATGTATAGCAAAAAAGATACGTGTATTCAGTGTTTTCGCGTTTACTAAATCAACCGAGTCACGGAGATTGGCCTAGATTGTGCATACGACAACGAAATTTGGATTTTCGAGTTGCATTGGGTTCCTATATCATAAATACACATTTCTCCTTCAGGACTCAAGTCCAAATTATGTATAGAAAAAAAGATACGTGTATTCAGTGTTTTCGCGTTTACTAAATCAACCGAGTCACGGAGATTGGCCTAGATTGTGCATACGACAACGAAATTTGGATTTTCGAGTTGCATTGGGTTCCTATATCATAAATACACATTTCTCCTTCAGGACTCAAGTCCAAATTATGTATAGAAAAAAAGATACGTGTATTCAGTGTTTTCGCGTTTACTAAATCAACCGAGTCACGGAGATTGGCCTAGATTGTGCATACGACAACGAAATTTGGATTTTCGAGTTGCATTGGGTTCCTATATCATAAATACACATTTCTCCTTCAGGACTCAAGTCCAAATTATGTATAGAAAAAAAGATACGTGTATTCAGTGTTTTCGCGTTTACTAAACTAACCGAGTCACGGAGATTGGCCTAGATTGTGCATACGACAACGAAATTTGGATTTTCGAGTTGCATTGGGTTCCTATATCATAAATACACATTTCTCCTTCAGGACTCAAGTCCAAATTATGTATAGCAAAAAAGATACGTGTATTCAGTGTTTTCGCGTTTACTAAATCAACCGAGTCACGGAGATTGGCCTAGATTGTGCATACGACAACGAAATTTGGATTTTCGAGTTGCATTGGGTTCCTATATCATAAATACACATTTCTCCTTCAGGACTCAAGTCCAAATTATGTATAGAAAAAAAGATACGTGTATTCAGTGTTTTCGCGTTTACTAAACTAACCGAGTCACGGAGATTGGCCTAGATTGTGCATACGACAACGAAATTTGGATTTTCGAGTTGCATTGGGTTCCTATATCATAAATACACATTTCTCCTTCAGGACTCAAGTCCAAATTATGTATAGCAAAAAAGATACGTGTATTCAGTGTTTTCGCGTTTACTAAATCAACCGAGTCACGGAGATTGGCCTAGATTGTGCATACGACAACGAAATTTGGATTTTCGAGTTGCATTGGGTTCCTATATCATAAATACACATTTCTCCTTCAGGACTCAAGTCCAAATTATGTATAGAAAAAAAGATACGTGTATTCAGTGTTTTCGCGTTTACTAAACTAACCGAGTCACGGAGATTGGCCTAGATTGTGCATACGACAACGAAATTTGGATTTTCGAGTTGCATTGGGTTCCTATATCATAAATACACATTTCTCCTTCAGGACTCAAGTCCAAATTATGTATAGCAAAAAAGATACGTGTATTCAGTGTTTTCGCGTTTACTAAATCAACCGAGTCACGGAGATTGGCCTAGATTGTGCATACGACAACGAAATTTGGATTTTCGAGTTGCATTGGGTTCCTATATCATAAATACACATTTCTCCTTCAGGACTCAAGTCCAAATTATGTATAGCAAAAAAGATACGTGTATTCAGTGTTTTCGCGTTTACTAAATCAACCGAGTCACGGAGATTGGCCTAGATTGTGCATACGACAACGAAATTTGGATTTTCGAGTTGCATTGGGTTCCTATATCATAAATACACATTTCTCCTTCAGGACTCAAGTCCAAATTATGTATAGAAAAAAAGATACGTGTATTCAGTGTTTTCGCGTTTACTAAACTAACCGAGTCACGGAGATTGGCCTAGATTGTGCATACGACAACGAAATTTGGATTTTCGAGTTGCATTGGGTTCCTATATCATAAATACACATTTCTCCTTCAGGACTCAAGTCCAAATTATGTATAGCAAAAAAGATACGTGTATTCAGTGTTTTCGCGTTTACTAAATCAACCGAGTCACGGAGATTGGCCTAGATTGTGCATACGACAACGAAATTTGGATTTTCGAGTTGCATTGGGTTCCTATATCATAAATACACATTTCTCCTTCAGGACTCAAGTCCAAATTATGTATAGAAAAAAAGATACATGTATTCAGTGTTTTCGCGTTTACTAAATCAACAGAGTCACGGAGATTGGCCTAGATTGTGCATACGACAACGAAATTTGGATTTTCGAGTTGCATTGGGTTCCTATATCATAAATACACATTTCTCCTTCAGGACTCAAGTCCAAATTATGTATAGCAAAAAAGATACGTGTATTCAGTGTTTTCGCGTTTACTAAATCAACCGAGTCACGGAGATTGGCCTAGATTGTGCATACGACAACGAAATTTTGATTTTCGAGTTGCATTGGGTTCCTATATCATAAATACACATTTCTCCTTCAGGACTCAAGTCCAAATTATGTATGGAAAAAAAGATACGTGTATTCATTGTTTTCGCGTTTACTAAATCAACAGAGTCACGGAGATTGACCTAGATTGTGCATACGACAACGAAATTTGGATTTTCGAGTTGCATTGGGTTCCTATATCATAAATACACATTTCTCCTTCAGGACTCAAGTCCAAATTATGTATAGCAAAAAAGATACGTGTATTCAGTGTTTTCGCGTTTACTAAATCAACCGAGTCACGGAGATTGGCCTAGATTGTGCATACGACAACGAAATTTGGATTTTCGAGTTGCATTGGGTTCCTATATCATAAATACACATTTCTCCTTCAGGACTCAAGTCCAAATTATGTATAGAAAAAAAGATACGTGTATTCAGTGTTTTCGCGTTTACTAAATCAACCGAGTCACGGAGATTGGCCTAGATTGTGCATACGACAACGAAATTTGGATTTTCGAGTTGCATTGGGTTCCTATATCATAAATACACATTTCTCCTTCAGGACTCAAGTCCAAATTATGTATAGAAAAAAAGATACGTGTATTCAGTGTTTTCGCGTTTACTAAATCAACCGAGTCACGGAGATTGGCCTAGATTGTGCATACGACAACGAAATTTGGATTTTCGAGTTGCATTGGGTTCCTATATCATAAATACACATTTCTCCTTCAGGACTCAAGTCCAAATTATGTATAGAAAAAAAGATACGTGTATTCAGTGTTTTCGCGTTTACTAAACTAACCGAGTCACGGAGATTGGCCTAGATTGTGCATACGACAACGAAATTTGGATTTTCGAGTTGCATTGGGTTCCTATATCATAAATACACATTTATCCTTCAGGACTCAAGTCCAAATTATGTATAGCAAAAAAGATACGTGTATTCAGTGTTTTCGCGTTTACTAAATCAACCGAGTCACGGAGATTGGCCTAGATTGTGCATACGACAACGAAATTTGGATTTTCGAGTTGCATTGGGTTCCTATATCATAAATACACATTTCTCCTTCAGGACTCAAGTCCAAATTATGTATAGAAAAAAAGATACATGTATTCAGTGTTTTCGCGTTTACTAAATCAACAGAGTCACGGAGATTGGCCTAGATTGTGCATACGACAACGAAATTTGGATTTTCGAGTTGCATTGGGTTCGGTTGAGTTGCATTGGGTGGGGTTAGAAGTTGAGAGCTGATTCTCTCCCTCATCGCGAGGCTCTTCTACGTCAAACTCGATTCTCACTCTTTCTTCCATTAATCCTTTGTTTGAGCTTGGATATTGGTTAATCTTCCTCCTAATCTTCTTTGGGGTGTAGATTCTTCAATTTTTGAGCTCATTTGGGGGAGATTTGGACTGTTTTTCATCTCCATCATTCTCGGAAATACTGTTCACGAGAAGAGGTCAACGCCTCTTTCTCTTCTTCCGCTAGCTCAATCTTCGATTTGGAGGTGTTTTTAGCTTCTCCTTGGTGTGAGGATTCTGCAAATATACTCTTTTCAATCATTAAGAAAGGTTGATTTTTGGTCGTCTTCTCCAAACGGCTATTTCCTATTTCGGTACTCCATAGCTCGGGAAAAAGGAAACCAAGGAGATGGTCACTTAGGTGGGCTCTGCTACAGCTTCTTCCTCACCTCTTTTCTTCATGGCTACCAAAAAAAAGAAGGAGGCACCTGCTCCCACCAAGTCCTCTTCTCGGCTTAAGGCTAAGCAAAATAAAGAAATAGATGAGGCTATTGACGCAATTGTGCATGAAAAAGAGGACTCCATACAAGCTCAACATGAGGCAGCACTACACTGTGGACTCGATGGGGGCTCCTCCACTGTTTTGGAACCTATCCTTGAGGTTTCTGGTGAGGAGAACACCCAATCTGGGGAGATGAATGTGGATACTAGCATGGCCGATGCACACATAGACAAAGACACTAATGTGGAGGTAACCTCTATACCCCGAACTGATGGCTTGGATAAAGCCATGGATCCCCCCGAAATCACCCCTGTTTTTGGGAAAAATCCTATGGAACATGTGTTGATTGAGGATGAGTATGAACTGGACTCTAGTGTGAAACAGTTTCTTGAGAATGAGGCAGCCATGGCTAACAAACAAATTGTGATTGCAAGACCGGATGACACCATTGTCACTGCCATACCGACTGCCCCCCAGGCCGCGGCATCAACTAGTCAAGCCGCGGCATTATCCATTCAGCCCACGGATCCTAATCAAACCGAGACATCCATTCAGCCTACGACTTCCACTCATGCCGCGGCATTAGCTAACAAGACCGGAGGTTTGACAGTAAACAAGTGGGGGAACTCTAAACCCTCATTTGTATCACTTTTCAAGGATAATAGGGAACCCGATAAGGGTATGAAACTAAGGTTTATCGAGCCTAAAGGAGACATTATTGACTTATCTACCCGAGTGTTACCATCTATGGTTGCTATTTGGGGTCATTGTCTAGTTGGTTACTTTGATAATGGTTACCCCGGTTACAAGAATTTGCAAACACTTGTGCAAAAGTGGGCTGTCCCAACTCGGTTTAGGAGCCATGATAAAGGGTGGGTCATATTCAAGTTCCAAAATGAGAAAGATAGAGCTAAAGTGCTCATGGAAGGGCCATATACTATGTATGGCAAGTCATTTCCTTTGAAATTGCTCTCGGATGATTTCTCTATGAATGATGATGAATTCCTTAAAGTGCCTATTTGGGTACAATTCCCACATCTTCCCATGAGAATTTGGGAGGAGGACATTATTAGTGAGGTGGCATCTAAGGTGGGCATACCTTTAACCACGGATAAAGTCACACTTGAGAAAGCTAGATCCAACTTTGCAAGAGTCTTAATTGAGGTTGATGCCTCTAAACCACCTCCACTTGAATTCAAGATCAAGCTACCTAATGGTAAACTACACACACAATATGTGAGGTATGAGACTTTTCCTAATTATTGCTTCCATTGCAAAGAGTTTGGACATCATGCATTTACATGTACTATCATTGCCGAAATTGAGAAGAAAGAAAAGGAAGACATCATAAGGAAAGGCAAGGGCATTGTTGTTGAGGAAGGGGTGGCCGAGGGTGCTAAAGAGGCTGCCAAAACAGTTTGTGAAGAAGCCAAAACAGTGTGTGAAGAAGCCAAAACAGTGAGTAAAGAACAACCTTTTGAGGTAGAAAGTGATATCTTTGTCACTAAAAGAGACCACCCATTTTTCAAGAAGCTCCGATTCTTTAAATTGGGAAAGAAAAAGCCCATAAGAGGGGAGGGAGGTACATCCGATCTCAAGGATGGTGAAGATGTACTTATCCGAAAAGTACAAAAATTTCATGACATTTACCAAGATGAGGTGATAATTGATATGCAAACCGATGATGTTCTCATGCCTACTATCAATGTTACACATGAAAAGCATGTAGATAAGGATGCTACAATTCTAAAGATGGATCATCATCTTAAGATTGTGAAGGAAGACCAACCCGGAATGTTATTTACAAAGCATACTTTGGAGGGGCTGCCCGGTATCACATGCACTACCAAAGGATACGCATTCGGCCCTACATTTTTGAGGGGTGTCTTTAGGCACTACCTTTGTAGATATTATGAAGATGGGTGTCCAAGGGGAAAAGCATCTCTTGTGAAACGTCCAAGCATGGTTGACTACAACAAAGTACGTGTGGTGAAAGATATTAGGGATGCATACCGAGATGATGTAATTGTGAAACTTGAACTTGGTGAGAACAACCTACCTTTGATTCATCTACTACATTTCGATGAAGTCAAGGATCCAATGGTGAGACTTGATAACTACTTGAGAGTCACCCAAGATGAACTTACCGAGGGTCTCACATTCACTATCAAATGCTTGGAGGCTATCCCGGGAGTCTTTGCTACGGAGTATGGGTATGATTTCAACTCTTGGTTTATTGAATACCCCTATACTTTATTATATCTTACTAGGTACAAGGCAAGAGCAAAGCCGAGCCCTATCTTGGAAAAAAAGGTGACAAGGCCGAGAGCTAAGGTGAAGGAAGGAGGGAGGAGGAACAACACCAAAAGGGTTTGATGATAGTGTCCGCATGGAATATAAGAGGCCTCAATAAGGTCTCCAAACAAAACTCTATCCTTAAGTTTATTCGCACTAATAATATTCATTTGTTTTGTCTTCTTGAAACCAAAATGACTACTACTAATTTTGTTAATTTTAGTTCAAGTAGATTACCTTCTTGGCTATCTATAACTAATTTTGACAAAATTGATGGTGGCCGTATTGGCATACTTTGGGATCCCCATTTTGTTCAAATTAATGTGCTTGAAATTGACAAACAACATATTCATTGTCATGCCACTTGTAAAACTACCCAAATTGAGTTTTTTGTCACTTTTGTGTATGCTCTCTACACGGTGCTTGAAAGACAAATGCTTTGGGATCACTTAGCAAACGTGGAGCCTAACATTAATAGCCCGTGGCTAGTAATGGGAGACTTTAATTGTGTTGGGAGCCCAAACGAAAGGGTGGGTCCTTCCCCTCCCTCGGCTTATGGCATGCAACACCTTAATGATTTCAAAATGCAAACTAATCTTGTTGATTGTCCATCCACCGGCCAATTCCTTACTTGGAATAGAGGTTCGCTTTGGGCTAAACTAGATAGAGTTCTCATTAACTCTTTTTGGGCCACTATGGCCATTGAATGCCAAACCCACTTTCATGACATGGAACTTGAATCCGATCATGTAGCCTCCATGGTTTCCATTGGGCAAACTAACGGGGCTGCCTCTCGGCCTTTTAAATTTTTTAATATGTGGCTAAACCATGAAAATTTTAATGATATCCTCACTAATCATTGGGATAGAGAGGTATATGGTAGCTCTCAATTCATACTAGCTAAAAAATTGAAAGACCTCAAAAGACCACTTAGAGAGCTTAACAAACTCCATTTTGGCCACATTTCCGAAAGGGTTAAGGATTCCAAGAGAGAGTATAAAAGGCTCCTCGGGCTCTCTATACTCTCTCCGTTGGATGAAACCATTAAAGAAGAGCTTTCCTTGATCAAGAAAAAACTTCTAAATCTTCAAATGGCCGAAGAAGAGTTCTTTAGGCAAAAGGCCAAAGCAAACCACCTTGTCCAAAGTGATAAATGTACCAAATATTTCCATGCTATTGTGAAAAAGAATGTGGCTAGAAACTCCATTACGGCATTAAAACTCCATAATGGGCTTTCTACCACTTCTATTGACCAAGTAGCTACGGAATTGGTAAAATTCTATACCAATTTGTTTGGTACCTACCATTCCACGTCCGGATTCGACCCTTCTATCGTTACCTCGGGTAGATGCCTACCTCGGAGGGCTGCTGCCGGTTTGCTTAATCCTATCACTGATATTGAAATCAAGGAAGCCTTGTTTGATATTGGTGATAACAAATCACCAGGGCCAGATGGCTACACATCAGCATTCTTCAAAAAGAATTGGAACAAGGTTGGATATGACTTTTCCAAAGCCGTGAGGGGCTTCTTTGGCTCTGGTAGGCTTTTAAAGCAAACTAACCACACGGTTATTGCTCTAATTCCTAAGACCAACCATTCACCGACACCGGCTGACTTTAGACCAATTGCATGTACCAATGTGGTATACAAAGTCATCACAAAAATCATTTCTAAAAGAATGATCCCGTGTCTTCCTGACCTTATTGACCAGGCCCAAGGGGCGTTTGTTGATGGCAGACTTATGATTGATAATGTTTTTGTTGCACAAGAATTAATCAAGGGATATTCTAGGAAACGTATGTCTCCAAGATGCATGATCAAGGTTGACCTCCGGAAAGCTTATGATACTGTATCTTGGGATTTCCTTGCTAGTATGCTTACTCATTTGGGCTTCCCGGGCAGATTTATTGACTGGATTATGGAGTGTGTCACTACAGCGTCTTACTCCGTATCAGTCAATGGTACACTCCACGGCCATTTTGATGGACAAAGAGGACTTCGGCAAGGGGACCCCATGTCCCCCCTCTTATTTGTTCTCTGCTTGGAATACTTATCTAGACTATTGAATGTTAGGACTAAAAATCCTAACTTCAATCACCATCCTTTGTGTGGAACGCTTAATATTTCACATGTAGCATATGCCGATGACTTGATGCTTTTTTCTAGAGGTGATACCACATCGATACAGATTCTCACAAAGGCTCTGGAAGATTTTGGTAACATATCTGGCCTTAGGGTCAACTATGATAAATCAAATATATTCCTTGGTGGTAATGCATATTATGAGCTTGATACTATACTTGAATTGGTGGACTTTAAAATTGGTGCATTCCCGGTCAAATATCTTGGGGTTCCCCTGGCGCCTTTAAAGCTATCTGTGACCCAGTATGCACCCCTTTTAGAGTCCATAACCACTTTTATTAATGCTTGGAATCTTAAATCTTTATCTTATGCAGGAAGAGTTGAGCTAGTCAAATCGGTTATACAGGGAGTACACTCTTTTTGGCTACAAATGTTTCCCATCCCTAATGCTGTTCTTGACAGGATTACATCCATTTGTCGTATTTTTCTTTGGGGGAGCAAATTTGCTAGGGTTGCCTGGGCTGATATTTGCCTCCCGAAAGAAGAAGGCGGACTGGGTATACATGATACGAAGGTTTGGAACAAGGCCTTACTTTCAAAAACTTTTTGGGACATACATACTAAAAAGGACACACTTTGGGTCAAGTGGGTCCATGGGGTTTATCTAAAGGGCAGGAGTGTGTGGGAATTTGTCCCACACGAAAGAGACTCACAATTATTTAAAAAGATTGCATTAATCCGCGATGAGATACTTTCCAAATTTTCGGACATTCCGAGTGCTATACTTGGCTTAAATGCTTTTCAATCCAATGGCAAGCTTGTATCCTCCAAGGTTTATAATTTGCTTAGGACTAGGGCTGCCACCCGTGTGTGGATGCCATTTATTTGGAAAGATTACATCCCTCCCAAGTTTTCTTTTATTACTTGGTTGGCATTCCGGAATAGGCTAGCCACGTGTGATAATCTCCATAGATTAGATGTGGATAATACTTGTGTATTGTGCAAGGGTGGACCGGAAACGGCTCCACACCTCTACTTTGAATGCCCTTTTTCAGGTAAGCTATGGTCTTTGATGAAAGCATGGATTGGCATTCCACGGATGATGGGGACCTTGGCTAGTTCGGTCAAATGGATCAAGAAGGAAAGGAGCGGAGCTAATGTGCAAGCCAAGGCTGCTAGGATTGCTTTCTCCTGCACCATTTACTGGATTTGGAGGACCAGGAATGCAGCTAGATTTGATGGTTTTCTGCCTAAAGAGGAGGAAGTTTTTGCTAGGATAAAATATGTTGTCTACAAAATTTTGTATAGCATTTATCCATGTGATTTGGTAGTACTCTGATAACTTGCCCGCCCATCACCTATTTTTGTTTGTGATAGGCCGTGAGGTAGTATAGGGGGGGCTGCCATGGCACCCTTATTTTGGCAGGTGATGGGTTATCCAATCTTTGGATAGCCTACAGTTTTGCTCATATTTTTTGCTGTACAGACGAACTATTGACGGTTTTTCTAATATACTTATGTCACGCCCCGGACCTCCCCGGACACGTCAACAACCCGCCGTACAATACGAATAGTCAACCGCAGTCCAACACATTCATATTATACAAGGCGTCTCGAATATCATTCACACGTAAGCCATCCATAAACAAACATAATAAGTAATCGAATACATAGCGGAAAACATAGTTTGAAAACAAATGCCACACGTGGCTAACATGAGCACGCAGGCTCTATAGTAAAATATCCATGAGCATGTTTATTAATGTTTAAAAAAAACGAATGGAGGGAGCACGAACCAAGTCTTCCCTCCTAGATGATCTCTCGAGCAACGAGCACAGGAAGCAAGCTCTAGCCTCAACCTGAAAAATGGTGGTGGGACGCCCCCGAAGGGGTCAGCACTCTATACGGCTATAAAGTGCTGGTGTGGATGGCATCTAATAGATATACAACAAGTATTTCAAACACAAGACCCTCAAATAGGGTGATAATATAATCTAGGCCGTAACCCCAAGTTACCCCGTTTTAAAATATACTTACTTTATATATAAAGTCAAGTAGTCGGCCCGTAGGCCCAAGGTTTGTTTATCAAACATACTCCAAAATCCCGTGACCCCTAGTCACAACAATACATAGGGTCCAACCCTAACACATATGTTTGCATTCTCGAGTCCAACTCGACTACATCACCATGCACCTTTATTAACATAAGCTAACTACTCCACCGTGCATTCTCGAGTCCAACTCGACTACATCCCCATGCACACAATCACCTCATCATGTCTACCCAATGCAATTCTATGAGCACGGGCTCAAGTACATCTCCTTACATTGGCATAGACCCCAATTCCTAAGCACTCACTAGGCCTAGAATTGTAATATCAATAATCTATCTTGGGACATCCCTACGGACTGCCCAACCATGGTCTTAGCATCACATTACATCAATTTAGTCACTTGCATCACAATCAAGTTCATCAATTACAATCAAATCCTTAGATTCAATTCTTCAACAATTTCAACAATCATTAACTAGTATTTCAATACTATTAAGATTATTCTTATCAATCATATATTCCATTTGTAAAACCCTACATATTTAGAGATATGTAGCAGCAACTTAATCATTCAATGTAATACATAAATAATCATTTATGTATCTACACAATTCACACATGAGTAAAATGCCTATTTCACACAATAGTTCATTTAACTCCATTTTCATCAATACTTTACCAAATCATTTCTTATTTCATTCTTTGGAAAATAGATCAATATTCCATCAATAGGTTATCATCATAATCCATGGAAAACATTATTTAAGCATTTAGGTAATCTCATGCTTAACCTACAAGTTGTAAGCAACTAGATGTCGATCCTCACCTCAAATGAGCTTTAAAACCTTCCTTCTCGATCCAATGGCTAAAGCCTCGGCCAAGGAAGATTGGGAACTAGTTCCTTGCTTGAAAATGGGTGCTAAACAGCCTCCTCAAGTTGCTATTTCAACCCCGAATCGTTGATACTAAAACAGCCCCTAGAACGGGTGTTTTCCGGCTAACTCGATTCCTAGTTTTCCAATGTTTGCATCTAGGTTAGTATCTAACCTTTACATCAATAAAATAACTTAATAGGGATGTTTTATACACTTGGAGTAGTGTATAATAGTCCCACCAATCGTTCATATCATTTGGAAAATGAATGGAAAGGTTTTGGGATTAACAACTCACTCAGAAGAGTAAATCCGTCCCTGCGAGGTCTCGTTCTGCTCGGACGATTTGGAAGCCTTCCTCTACTCCGATTGATGCAAACCAGACCTTCACGGATTCCTCGTCTTGAGAGCTTTCTTTTGGTATCTCACACGCCTTAATTGGATTGGTAAAACTCGAGATATCGGCCAAACAGTCTCAGCACTCTCACAGCTCGAGTTCACAGACCTCTGCTCGTTCCAGATCGATTTTTGGATGATTGACTTCTCCTCTCGAACTGTGGCCACTCAAATATGAAAATAGACTTCAAAAGCTATCCAAAGACACCTTATACACGTTGTTTGGTCGAGTATAACTCCCATAATGAGTGGAGACAAACAGCACACCATTTTGTGCGGAAATTGACAAGGTGGGTCTCAAGGTTGATTCCAATCAAGTCTTGTGCAGCCCTCCTCCAGCTGGTGCGGCCAAGGTAAGTCTCCTCACTTAATTTTCTTGTTTTGTAGGTACTCTAATCATGTGGAGTGGTTCCCAATTGATCCCAATTAATTTGGGATCCAAATTATCTACCAATACTTCCAAAAATGGGGAAAATGGGTCCTATTGTTTTATCTTTGTCAAAAGATGTCTTTTTGTACTCATCCTAATTTATTTAGAACAAGTCAACTTCCTAAATCACATTATTGATCTCCAATATGTGTAGGCTCATCCCAATAATTTACATTATGAAAATTACAAACGAATGCGGGTTTGAACAATACAATATTCAATCATATACTTCGTAAAATATTAATCGTTTCTTCCATTGTTTTGAAATCGGAAATTCAATACATCACTTTGGAATTTTTAAATCGAATTTTCAAGGACGTTCGGGTGCGGTGTCACAAGTTCACCCCCCCTTAACAGGAATTTCGTCCCCGAAATTCACAGCTCTACTCGAATAAGAAAGCATACTGCTTCCTCATCAAAGCCTCTGTTTCCCATGTCTCTTCCTCGACCCGATCGCTCTTCCACAGGACTTTAACCATTGGGACTTCTTTGCTCCTCAGCTTCTTCACCTTTCTATCGGTGACCTTGATAGGTTGAACAGCGTAGTTCAAACCCTCACGTACCTCTACAGGTGGCTTCTCCAATACGTGAGAGGGATCGTGCACATACTTCTTAAGCATGGATACATGAAACACATTATGTATCTTCTCTAACTCAGGAGTCAACTGTAGACGATATGCAACGGCCCCAATCCTCTCTATAATTCTGAATGGACCTATATATCGTGGGTTAAGTTTTCCTCGGGTTTGGAACCGAATGATCCCTTTCCAAGGAGAAACTTTCAAGAATACCTCGTCATCAACCTTAAACTCTAAGGTTCTTCGACGCTTATCTGCATAACTCTTTTGTCTATCCTGAGCCGCCTTGAGTCTCTCTCGAATCAACTTCACCTTTGATTTGGTGACCTCAACCAACTCAGTACCCTCGAGTTTGGCCATGCCAACCTCGTCCCAGCATAACGGTGTACGACACCTTCTCCCATACAATGCCTCGTATGGAGGCATGCCGATGCTTGCCTGATAACTGTTGTTATAGGCAAACTCCACAAGTGCTAAGTGGTTGTCCCAACTTCCTTGGAACTCCAATGCACAAGCCCTCAACATGTCTTCCAAGATCTGTATGACTCTTTCAGACTGTCCATCCGTCTGTGGGTGGAAAGCAGTACTGAACTTCAACCTCGTTCCCATAGACTCCTGAAATTTCGGCCAAAAACGTGATGTGAATCGTGGGTCTCTATCGGATACAATGGTCACTGGGACCCCATGCAGCCTCACGATCTCATCCGTATACAATTTGGCTAACCTCTCAAGTGGGTAGGTAGTGTTGATAGGCAAGAAGTGTGCACTCTTTGTGAGCCTATCCACAACGACCCAAACTGCATCATAGTTCCTGATTGTCCGTGGTAAACCTACCACGAAATCCATAGTCACGTGTTCCCACTTCCATTCAGGAATGGAAAGTGGCTGCAATAAGCCTGCTGGATGCTGATGTTCCGCCTTAACTTGTTGACAAGTAAGGCATCGACTAATGTATTCGGCTATTTCCCTCTTCATCCCAGACCACCAGTAACTTTCTTTCAAGTCACGGTACATTTTCGTGCCCCCCGGGTGCATGGCATACGCCGATGAATGAGCCTCCTCTAAGATGGACTTTCGGAGCTCCTCATCTGCCGGTACACACACTCGGTCACGAAATAATAAGAGACCGTCATCTCTTTCTCTGAAGTCCTCCACCGGTCCCGCTTGCATGCGTTCCCGGATCTTCATAATTTCTTCGTCGGTTTCCTGACCCTTCTTGATCTCATCAAGTAAAGTAGGTCTCACCTCAAATCGTGCCAATAAGGCACCATCGCTGGATACCTCCAGTTGGGCTCTTAATGCCCTCAAATTAGCTAGCAATGCCCCAGACGAGC
Source organism: Cuscuta epithymum (assembly GCA_945859915.1). NCBI lineage: Eukaryota > Viridiplantae > Streptophyta > Magnoliopsida > Solanales > Convolvulaceae > Cuscuta > Cuscuta epithymum. The sequence goes on along the minus strand of CAMAPF010001312.1, from coordinate 41,183 downwards.
TCTTCCGGCTCAAAGCATCTGCCACCACATTTGCCTTGCCTGGGTGGTACTCTATCACTAGATGGTAGTCTTTTATCAGCTCCATCCACCGTCTCTGTCTCATGTTTAGCTCTTTCTGAGTAAACACGTACTTCAAGCTCTTGTGATCAGTGTATATGTGACATGTCTCCCCGTAGAGATAATGTCTCCATATCTTCAGTGCAAACACCACTGCTCCCAGCTCCAGATCATGGGTAGGATAATTTACCTCATGCTTCTTCAACTGTCGTGAAGCATAGGCAATTACCCTCCCTTCCTGCATCAACACACACCCAAACCCTTGGATGCTCGCGTCACTATAGACATCGTACCCCACACCCTGTTTGGGTAATGCAAGTACCGGTGCCTCGGTCAATCTCTTCTTTAGTTCGATGAATCCTTTCTCACATTTGTCATCCCATATAAACTTAGCTCCCTTTCGAGTGAGCTTCGTCAACGGCGACGCCAAAACAGAGAACTTTTCCACGAACTTTCTGTAATAGCCCGCCAATCCAAGGAAACTACGGATCTCCTTGACATTCCTTGGTCTCTCCCATTCGGTAATGGCCTCTATCTTCTTATTATCAACAGCAATTCCCGATCCCGAAACCACATGCCCGAGAAAGCCAATTTCCTTTAGCCAAAATTCACATTTAGAAAATTTGGCATAAAGTTGCTTCTCCCGTAGTGTCTCAAGAACGAGTATCAAGTGCTCTTCATGCTCTTCCTCACTCTTTGAGTAAATCAAAATGTCGTCTATGAACACAATCACGAATCGATCCAAGTATTTATGGAATACTCGGTTCATCAAGTCCATGAATGCCGCTGGGGCGTTTGTCAACCCAAACGACATAACAAGGAACTCAAAATGTCCATACCTTGTGCGGAAAGCACTCTTTGGTATGTCGTCTTCCTTAATCTTCAATTGATGGTAACCCGACCTCAAATCGATCTTTGAAAACACGGTTGCCCCTCGTAGTTGGTCAAACAAGTCATCAATTCTAGGCAAAGGATACCTATTCTTGATTGTGACCTTGTTCAGTTGACGATAGTCAATACACATTCGAAGTGTCCCATCTTTCTTTTTCACAAAAAGAACTGGTGCTCCCCACGGGGAGTGGCTTGGTCTAATGAAACCGTTATCCAAAAGCTCTTGCAATTGGGTTTTCAACTCGTTAAGTTCAGCGGGTGCCATACGGTATGGCGGTATGGAGATTGGTTTGGTGTCGGGCTCGACCTCGATCACGAACTCAATCTCCCTATCGGGTGGAAGTCCCGGTAAGTCTTTAGGAAAGACGTCCCGATACTTGCATACTACCCTAACATCATCAATGCTCGTATCTTCTTTGGTTTTGTCCACCACATACGCTAGATATGCGTGACACCCCTTCCTCATCATATTCTTAGCCCTCACGGCGGATATGATACAACTATTGGATTTTGCCCTATCCCCCTCGAAGCGTAAGGTTACCCCTTCATTGCCTTCGAGTTCAAGTACTTTCGTGTAACAATCGACCCTAGCATGATGCTTCTCAAGCCAATCCATCCCCAGGATTGCATCGAACTCAATCATACTCAGCGGCACGAAATCACACGACAAGTTTTGGCCCTCCACTTCCACCTCACACGATGGATAGTGGCTATCTCTCTCGATGTCTTCCCCTAGGGGTGTGGATACCAATAGGGCTTGAGCCATCGGTACCAGGGGTGCGTTGAATCCCCCGGCGAATGCCTCACTCACAAATGATCGTTGCGCCCCGGTATCGATGAGGATTCTCGCACATCTCCCATTAATCTTTAGTGTTCCTGCAACGGAATCCGGGTTAGCTTGAGCATCCGCCTCCGTCATCGCGTAGACCCTAGCTTGAGTCCTTCCTTGATTCACGGACGGCGCGTTGCTTGCGCTTGCTCCCCCTTGCCCCCTGGATGCTTGTGAAGTCCCGGCTTGATTCCGTGTCCCGGTATTACCACTACTTGGCCCTGATGCCCTCGTCCCGCCCAGTTGTGGGCAGCTCATCTTCATGTGACCGGTGCTCCCGCATTGGTAGCATCTAGGAGGGTCACGACATTTCCCCGGGTGGTTCCTCTTGCAATTCTTGCAACGAGTCACCCCCGAGGCTTGTGATTGCCCGCCCGGGCCATGACTTCCCCTAGGTGGCAGTGGGGGTGTCCGAAAAGATCCCCCTCCCCCATGGTTCCCCTTTTTGCTAGGACCTTGATGCCCATGGTTCTCCCACTTCCTCTTCTTTGCCTCTTCGGCGTTCTTCAACTTTCTTTCCTCCCATTCTTTCTCTCCTTTTAACCCTTGCTCGACCACTTGGCTAAAAGTCATGTTAGGCAACTGTGTTGCCCTCTCACGCACCTCCAGGTCTAAGGCATCCCAGAAGTGATTTACCATCCGGTTCTCGTCACACACATACTCCGGTATGAACTCCGCGAGCTCCCTGAATTTGTGTTCAAGTTGCCTCACCGTCATTTTGCCCCCTTGGGTCAGGAGGGTATACTCTCTCCTCTTGGCGTTCACCTCAAAATCAGAATAATATTGGGCAAAGAACTCCTGTCGGAAATTCTCCCAAGTCACCGTGTTGCCATACTTTCCCTTGGCTCCGTCCCACCATGTGGATGCCATCCCTTCAAGCAACCTCACCGCCACCCTTAGCTTAAACTCGGGGGTGAGTTGCATATCAAGGGCTGCTTCGTTCAGCCTCTTGATCCATTCCGCGGCAACCGAGATGTCACCTGCTCCGTTGAAGGGTTTGCACCCCAAGTCTCTCGCCTCTTTGAGAAATTTTGAGATCCTTATGATCGGACCTCCATCACCCCGGCCCCCATGTGGTTCAATGTGGGCCCTAGAGTCGCCTTGGCTTCTTCCTCTTGAAGCCCCACCCAAAGTTCGCCCTCCCCGGCGCCTTCGGCGTTCCCTCCTTTCTTCGCGCTCCCGCTGATATTGTTGGAGCAGCGCCTCGATTCTGGCTAGGGAGTCATTCTCCCCTCCTTCATTACTTATATCATCGTCATCCCCTTCGTAAGGGGTCTCAACCGGCTCGGTCTCCGGTTGGTAAGTTGAGTCCTCATAGGACCAGTAGGTTTCACTTTCTGTGTCAACATGACCGTCACTCACGGTCTGTGATCGGCCTCCACGGCCAGCTCCCCTAGACGCCCTAGAGGTCCTTCGACTGCCCTGTCCAGTCTCCACTGGTACACGGCCCGTCGGGTTTCTCCTAGTAATCCTGCCACCACCGTCCATTTCTGAAAGAAATTTGGAAAGAGTCATTAGACTCGTATCAAATGTCAATTGACGGATAGGTACTTAAGACACATTTTGGCTCGAGTCACCACCATACCAATTGCTAAGGGTACCATCTTAACAATTAGAGACCTTGCAACCCAAGTACCAAAAGCTCTCCAAGTACAAAACTCCTATGCTCATGGTTTTCAAAATCTTTTTCAAAAAGAGAATTTTGAGACTTCATTATGAAGTTTATGGACTAAGGCTCTGATACCAACTTAATTGTCACGCCCCGGACCTCCCCGGACACGTCAACAACCCGCCGTACAATACGAATAGTCAACCGCAGTCCAACACATTCATATTATACAAGGCGTCTCGAATATCATTCACACGTAAGCCATCCATAAACAAACATAATAAGTAATCGAATACATAGCGGAAAACATAGTTTGAAAACAAATGCCACACGTGGCTAACATGAGCACGCAGGCTCTATAGTAAAATATCCATGAGCATGTTTATTAATGTTTAAAAAAAACGAATGGAGGGAGCACGAACCAAGTCTTCCCTCCTAGATGATCTCTCGAGCAACGAGCACAGGAAGCAAGCTCTAGCCTCAACCTGAAAAATGGTGGTGGGACGCCCCCGAAGGGGTCAGCACTCTATACGGCTATAAAGTGCTGGTGTGGATGGCATCTAATAGATATACAACAAGTATTTCAAACACAAGACCCTCAAATAGGGTGATAATATAATCTAGGCCGTAACCCCAAGTTACCCCGTTTTAAAATATACTTACTTTATATATAAAGTCAAGTAGTCGGCCCGTAGGCCCAAGGTTTGTTTATCAAACATACTCCAAAATCCCGTGACCCCTAGTCACAACAATACATAGGGTCCAACCCTAACACATATGTTTGCATTCTCGAGTCCAACTCGACTACATCACCATGCACCTTTATTAACATAAGCTAACTACTCCACCGTGCATTCTCGAGTCCAACTCGACTACATCCCCATGCACACAATCACCTCATCATGTCTACCCAATGCAATTCTATGAGCACGGGCTCAAGTACATCTCCTTACATTGGCATAGACCCCAATTCCTAAGCACTCACTAGGCCTAGAATTGTAATATCAATAATCTATCTTGGGACATCCCTACGGACTGCCCAACCATGGTCTTAGCATCACATTACATCAATTTAGTCACTTGCATCACAATCAAGTTCATCAATTACAATCAAATCCTTAGATTCAATTCTTCAACAATTTCAACAATCATTAACTAGTATTTCAATACTATTAAGATTATTCTTATCAATCATATATTCCATTTGTAAAACCCTACATATTTAGAGATATGTAGCAGCAACTTAATCATTCAATGTAATACATAAATAATCATTTATGTATCTACACAATTCACACATGAGTAAAATGCCTATTTCACACAATAGTTCATTTAACTCCATTTTCATCAATACTTTACCAAATCATTTCTTATTTCATTCTTTGGAAAATAGATCAATATTCCATCAATAGGTTATCATCATAATCCATGGAAAACATTATTTAAGCATTTAGGTAATCTCATGCTTAACCTACAAGTTGTAAGCAACTAGATGTCGATCCTCACCTCAAATGAGCTTTAAAACCTTCCTTCTCGATCCAATGGCTAAAGCCTCGGCCAAGGAAGATTGGGAACTAGTTCCTTGCTTGAAAATGGGTGCTAAACAGCCTCCTCAAGTTGCTATTTCAACCCCGAATCGTTGATACTAAAACAGCCCCTAGAACGGGTGTTTTCCGGCTAACTCGATTCCTAGTTTTCCAATGTTTGCATCTAGGTTAGTATCTAACCTTTACATCAATAAAATAACTTAATAGGGATGTTTTATACACTTGGAGTAGTGTATAATAGTCCCACCAATCGTTCATATCATTTGGAAAATGAATGGAAAGGTTTTGGGATTAACAACTCACTCAGAAGAGTAAATCCGTCCCTGCGAGGTCTCGTTCTGCTCGGACGATTTGGAAGCCTTCCTCTACTCCGATTGATGCAAACCAGACCTTCACGGATTCCTCGTCTTGAGATCTTTCTTTTGGTATCTCACACGCCTTAATTGGATTGGTAAAACTCGAGATATCGGCCAAACAGTCTCAGCACTCTCACAGCTCGAGTTCACAGACCTCTGCTCGTTCCAGATCGATTTTTGGATGATTGACTTCTCCTCTCGAACTGTGGCCACTCAAATATGAAAATAGACTTCAAAAGCTATCCAAAGACACCTTATACACGTTGTTTGGTCGAGTATAACTCCCATAATGAGTGGAGACAAACAGCACACCATTTTGTGCGGAAATTGACAAGGTGGGTCTCAAGGTTGATTCCAATCAAGTCTTGTGCAGCCCTCCTCCAGCTGGTGCGGCCAAGGTAAGTCTCCTCACTTAATTTTCTTGTTTTGTAGGTACTCTAATCATGTGGAGTGGTTCCCAATTGATCCCAATTAATTTGGGATCCAAATTATCTACCAATACTTCCAAAAATGGGGAAAATGGGTCCTATTGTTTTATCTTTGTCAAAAGATGTCTTTTTGTACTCATCCTAATTTATTTAGAACAAGTCAACTTCCTAAATCACATTATTGATCTCCAATATGTGTAGGCTCATCCCAATAATTTACATTATGAAAATTACAAACGAATGCGGGTTTGAACAATACAATATTCAATCATATACTTCGTAAAATATTAATCGTTTCTTCCATTGTTTTGAAATCGGAAATTCAATACATCACTTTGGAATTTTTAAATCGAATTTTCAAGGACGTTCGGGTGCGGTGTCACAACTTACATGTTATCGTCGAGTTGCATTGGGTTCCTATATCATAAATACACATTTCTCCTTCAGGACTCAAGTCCAAATTATGTATAGAAAAAAAGATACGTGTATTCAGTGTTTTCGCGTTTACTAAACTAACCGAGTCACGGAGATTGGCCTAGATTGTGCATACGACAACGAAATTTGGATTTTCGAGTTGCATTGGGTTCCTATATCATAAATACACATTTCTCCTTCAGGACTCAAGTCCAAATTATGTATAGCAAAAAAGATACGTGTATTCAGTGTTTTCGCGTTTACTAAATCAACCGAGTCACGGAGATTGGCCTAGATTGTGCATACGACAACGAAATTTGGATTTTCAAGTTGCATTGGGTTCCTATATCATAAATACACATTTCTCCTTCAGGACTCAAGTCCAAATTATGTATAGAAAAAAAGATACGTGTATTCAGTGTTTTCGCGTTTACTAAATCAACAGAGTCACGGAGATTGGCCTAGATTGTGCATACGACAACGAGATTTGGATTTTCGAGTTGCACTGGGTTCCTATATCATAAATACACATTTCTCCTTCAGGACTCAAGTCCAAATTATGTATAGAAATAAGGATACGTGGAATCAGTGTTTTCGCGTTTACTAAATCAACCGAGTCACGGAGATTGGCCTAGATTGTGCATACGACAACGAAATTTGGATTTTCGAGTTGCATTGGGTTCCTATATCATAAATACACATTTCTCCTTCAGGACTCAAGTCCAAATTATGTATAGAAAAAAAGATACGTGTATTCAGTGTTTTCGCGTTTACTAAATCAACAGAGTCACGGAGATTGGCCTAGATTGTGCATACGACAACGAGATTTGGATTTTCGAGTTGCACTGGGTTCCTATATCATAAATACACATTTCTCCTTCAGGACTCAAGTCCAAATTATGTATAGAAATAAGGATACGTGGAATCAGTGTTTTCGCGTTTACTAAATCAACCGAGTCACGGAGATTGGCCTAGATTGTGCATACGACAACGAAATTTGGATTTTCGAGTTGCATTGGGTTCCTATATCATAAATACACATTTATCCTTCAGGACTCAAGTCCAAATTATGTATAGAAAAAAAGATACGTGTATTCAGTGTTTTCGCGTTTACTAAATCAACCGAGTCACGGAGATTGGCCTAGATTGTGCATACGACAACGAAATTTTGATTTTCGAGTTGCATTGGGTTCCTATATCATAAATACACATTTCTCCTTCAGGACTCAAGTCCAAATTATGTATGGAAAAAAAGATACGTGTATTCAGTGTTTTCGCGTTTACTAAATCAACAGAGTCACGGAGATTGGCCTAGATTGTGCATACGACAACGAAATTTGGATTTTCGAGTTGCATTGGGTTCCTATATCATAAATACACATTTCTCCTTCAGGACTGAAGTCCAAATTATGTATAGAAAAAAAGATACGTGTATTCAGTGTTTTCGCGTTTACTAAATCAACCGAGTCACGGAGATTGGCCTAGATTGTGCATACGACAACGAAATTTGGATTTTCGAGTTGCATTGGGTTCCTATATCATAAATACACATTTCTCCTTCAGGACTCAAGTCCAAATTATGTATAGAAAAAAAGATACGTGTATTCAGTGTTTTCGCGTTTACTAAACTAACCGAGTCACGGAGATTGGCCTAGATTGTGCATACGACAACGAAATTTGGATTTTCGAGTTGCATTGGGTTCCTATATCATAAATACACATTTCTCCTTCAGGACTCAAGTCCAAATTATGTATAGCAAAAAAGATACGTGTATTCAGTGTTTTCGCGTTTACTAAATCAACCGAGTCACGGAGATTGGCCTAGATTGTGCATACGACAACGAAATTTTGATTTTCGAGTTGCATTGGGTTCCTATATCATAAATACACATTTCTCCTTCAGGACTCAAGTCCAAATTATGTATGGAAAAAAAGATACGTGTATTCAGTGTTTTCGCGTTTACTAAATCAACAGAGTCACGGAGATTGGCCTAGATTGTGCATACGACAACGAAATTTGGATTTTCGAGTTGCATTGGGTTCCTATATCATAAATACACATTTCTCCTTCAGGACTGAAGTCCAAATTATGTATAGAAAAAAAGATACGTGTATTCAGTGTTTTCGCGTTTACTAAATCAACCGAGTCACGGAGATTGGCCTAGATTGTGCATACGACAACAAAATTTGGATTTTCGAGTTGCATTGGGTTACTATATCATAAATACACATTTCTCCTTCAGGACTCAAGTCCAAATTATGTATAGAAAAAAAGATACGTGTATTCAGTGTTTTCGCGTTTACTAAACTAACCGAGTCACGGAGATTGGCCTAGATTGTGCATACGACAACGAAATTTGGATTTTCGAGTTGCATTGGGTTCCTATATCATAAATACACATTTATCCTTCAGGACTCAAGTCCAAATTATGTATAGCAAAAAAGATACGTGTATTCAGTGTTTTCGCGTTTACTAAATCAACCGAGTCACGGAGATTGGCCTAGATTGTGCATACGACAACGAAATTTGGATTTTCGAGTTGCATTGGGTTCCTATATCATAAATACACATTTCTCCTTCAGGACTCAAGTCCAAATTATGTATAGAAAAAAAGATACATGTATTCAGTGTTTTCGCGTTTACTAAATCAACAGAGTCACGGAGATTGGCCTAGATTGTGCATACGACAACGAAATTTGGATTTTCGAGTTGCATTGGGTTCCTATATCATAAATACACATTTCTCCTTCAGGACTCAAGTCCAAATTATGTATAGCAAAAAAGATACGTGTATTCAGTGTTTTCGCGTTTACTAAATCAACCGAGTCACGGAGATTGGCCTAGATTGTGCATACGACAACGAAATTTTGATTTTCGAGTTGCATTGGGTTCCTATATCATAAATACACATTTCTCCTTCAGGACTCAAGTCCAAATTATGTATGGAAAAAAAGATACGTGTATTCAGTGTTTTCGCGTTTACTAAATCAACAGAGTCACGGAGATTGACCTAGATTGTGCATACGACAACGAAATTTGGATTTTCGAGTTGCATTGGGTTCCTATATCATAAATACACATTTCTCCTTCAGGACTCAAGTCCAAATTATGTATAGCAAAAAAGATACGTGTATTCAGTGTTTTCGCGTTTACTAAATCAACCGAGTCACGGAGATTGGCCTAGATTGTGCATACGACAACGAAATTTGGATTTTCGAGTTGCATTGGGTTCCTATATCATAAATACACATTTCTCCTTCAGGACTCAAGTCCAAATTATGTATAGAAAAAAAGATACGTGTATTCAGTGTTTTCGCGTTTACTAAATCAACAGAGTCACGGAGATTGGCCTAGATTGTGCATACGACAACGAGATTTGGATTTTCGAGTTGCACTGGGTTCCTATATCATAAATACACATTTCTCCTTCAGGACTCAAGTCCAAATTATGTATAGAAATAAGGATACGTGGAATCAGTGTTTTCGCGTTTACTAAATCAACCGAGTCACGGAGATTGGCCTAGATAGTGCATACGACAACGAAATTTGGATTTTCGAGTTGCATTGGGTTCCTATATCATAAATACACATTTATCCTTCAGGACTCAAGTCCAAATTATGTATAGAAAAAAAGATACGTGTATTCAGTGTTTTCGCGTTTACTAAATCAACCGAGTCACGGAGATTGGCCTAGATTGTGCATACGACAACGAAATTTTGATTTTCGAGTTGCATTGGGTTCCTATATCATAAATACACATTTCTCCTTCAGGACTCAAGTCCAAATTATGTATGGAAAAAAAGATACGTGTATTCAGTGTTTTCGCGTTTACTAAATCAACAGAGTCACGGAGATTGGCCTAGATTGTGCATACGACAACGAAATTTGGATTTTCGAGTTGCATTGGGTTCCTATATCATAAATACACATTTCTCCTTCAGGACTGAAGTCCAAATTATGTATAGAAAAAAAGATACGTGTATTCAGTGTTTTCGCGTTTACTAAATCAACCGAGTCACGGAGATTGGCCTAGATTGTGCATACGACAACGAAATTTGGATTTTCGAGTTGCATTGGGTTCCTATATCATAAATACACATTTCTCCTTCAGGACTCAAGTCCAAATTATGTATAGAAAAAAAGATACGTGTATTCAGTGTTTTCGCGTTTACTAAACTAACCGAGTCACGGAGATTGGCCTAGATTGTGCATACGACAACGAAATTTGGATTTTCGAGTTGCATTGGGTTCCTATATCATAAATACACATTTCTCCTTCAGGACTCAAGTCCAAATTATGTATAGCAAAAAAGATACGTGTATTCAGTGTTTTCGCGTTTACTAAATCAACCGAGTCACGGAGATTGGCCTAGATTGTGCATACGACAACGAAATTTGGATTTTCGAGTTGCATTGGGTTCCTATATCATAAATACACATTTCTCCTTCAGGACTCAAGTCCAAATTATGTATAGAAAAAAAGATACGTGTATTCAGTGTTTTCGCGTTTACTAAATCAACAGAGTCACGGAGATTGGCCTAGATTGTGCATACGACAACGAGATTTGGATTTTCGAGTTGCACTGGGTTCCTATATCATAAATACACATTTCTCCTTCAGGACTCAAGTCCAAATTATGTATAGAAATAAGGATACGTGGAATCAGTGTTTTCGCGTTTACTAAATCAACCGAGTCACGGAGATTGGCCTAGATTGTGCATACGACAACGAAATTTGGATTTTCGAGTTGCATTGGGTTCCTATATCATAAATACACATTTATCCTTCAGGACTCAAGTCCAAATTATGTATAGCAAAAAAGATACGTGTATTCAGTGTTTTCGCGTTTACTAAATCAACCGAGTCACGGAGATTGGCCTAGATTGTGCATACGACAACGAAATTTGGATTTTCGAGTTGCATTGGGTTCCTATATCATAAATACACATTTCTCCTTCAGGACTCAAGTCCAAATTATGTATAGAAAAAAAGATACATGTATTCAGTGTTTTCGCGTTTACTAAATCAACAGAGTCACGGAGATTGGCCTAGATTGTGCATACGACAACGAAATTTGGATTTTCGAGTTGCATTGGGTTCCTATATCATAAATACACATTTCTCCTTCAGGACTCAAGTCCAAATTATGTATAGCAAAAAAGATACGTGTATTCAGTGTTTTCGCGTTTACTAAATCAACCGAGTCACGGAGATTGGCCTAGATTGTGCATACGACAACGAAATTTTGATTTTCGAGTTGCATTGGGTTCCTATATCATAAATACACATTTCTCCTTCAGGACTCAAGTCCAAATTATGTATGGAAAAAAAGATACGTGTATTCAGTGTTTTCGCGTTTACTAAATCAACAGAGTCACGGAGATTGACCTAGATTGTGCATACGACAACGAAATTTGGATTTTCGAGTTGCATTGGGTTCCTATATCATAAATACACATTTCTCCTTCAGGACTCAAGTCCAAATTATGTATAGCAAAAAAGATACGTGTATTCAGTGTTTTCGCGTTTACTAAATCAACCGAGTCACGGAGATTGGCCTAGATTGTGCATACGACAACGAAATTTGGATTTTCGAGTTGCATTGGGTTCCTATATCATAAATACACATTTCTCCTTCAGGACTCAAGTCCAAATTATGTATAGAAAAAAAGATACGTGTATTCAGTGTTTTCGCGTTTACTAAATCAACAGAGTCACGGAGATTGGCCTAGATTGTGCATACGACAACGAGATTTGGATTTTCGAGTTGCACTGGGTTCCTATATCATAAATACACATTTCTCCTTCAGGACTCAAGTCCAAATTATGTATAGAAATAAGGATACGTGGAATCAGTGTTTTCGCGTTTACTAAATCAACCGAGTCACGGAGATTGGCCTAGATAGTGCATAGGACAACGAAATTTGGATTTTCGAGTTGCATTGGGTTCCTATATCATAAATACACATTTATCCTTCAGGACTCAAGTCCAAATTATGTATAGAAAAAAAGATACGTGTATTCAGTGTTTTCGCGTTTACTAAATCAACCGAGTCACGGAGATTGGCCTAGATTGTGCATACGACAACGAAATTTTGATTTTCGAGTTGCATTGGGTTCCTATATCATAAATACACATTTCTCCTTCAGGACTCAAGTCCAAATTATGTATGGAAAAAAAGATACGTGTATTCAGTGTTTTCGCGTTTACTAAATCAACAGAGTCACGGAGATTGGCCTAGATTGTGCATACGACAACGAAATTTGGATTTTCGAGTTGCATTGGGTTCCTATATCATAAATACACATTTCTCCTTCAGGACTGAAGTCCAAATTATGTATAGAAAAAAAGATACGTGTATTCAGTGTTTTCGCGTTTACTAAATCAACCGAGTCACGGAGATTGGCCTAGATTGTGCATACGACAACGAAATTTGGATTTTCGAGTTGCATTGGGTTCCTATATCATAAATACACATTTCTCCTTCAGGACTCAAGTCCAAATTATGTATAGAAAAAAAGATACGTGTATTCAGTGTTTTCGCGTTTACTAAACTAACCGAGTCACGGAGATTGGCCTAGATTGTGCATACGACAACGAAATTTGGATTTTCGAGTTGCATTGGGTTCCTATATCATAAATACACATTTCTCCTTCAGGACTCAAGTCCAAATTATGTATAGCAAAAAAGATACGTGTATTCAGTGTTTTCGCGTTTACTAAATCAACCGAGTCACGGAGATTGGCCTAGATTGTGCATACGACAACGAAATTTGGATTTTCGAGTTGCATTGGGTTCCTATATCATAAATACACATTTCTCCTTCAGGACTCAAGTCCAAATTATGTATAGAAAAAAAGATACGTGTATTCAGTGTTTTCGCGTTTACTAAATCAACAGAGTCACGGAGATTGGCCTAGATTGTGCATACGACAACGAGATTTGGATTTTCGAGTTGCACTGGGTTCCTATATCATAAATACACATTTCTCCTTCAGGACTCAAGTCCAAATTATGTATAGAAATAAGGATACGTGGAATCAGTGTTTTCGCGTTTACTAAATCAACCGAGTCACGGAGATTGGCCTAGATTGTGCATACGACAACGAAATTTGGATTTTCGAGTTGCATTGGGTTCCTATATCATAAATACACATTTATCCTTCAGGACTCAAGTCCAAATTATGTATAGAAAAAAAGATACGTGTATTCAGTGTTTTCGCGTTTACTAAATCAACCGAGTCACGGAGATTGGCCTAGATTGTGCATACGACAACGAAATTTTGATTTTCGAGTTGCATTGGGTTCCTATATCATATATACACATTTCTCCTTCAGGACTCAAGTCCAAATTATGTATGGAAAAAAAGATACGTGTATTCAGTGTTTTCGCGTTTACTAAATCAACAGAGTCACGGAGATTGGCCTAGATTGTGCATACGACAACGAAATTTGGATTTTCGAGTTGCATTGGGTTCCTATATCATAAATACACATTTCTCCTTCAGGACTGAAGTCCAAATTATGTATAGAAAAAAAGATACGTGTATTCAGTGTTTTCGCGTTTACTAAATCAACCGAGTCACGGAGATTGGCCTAGATTGTGCATACGACAACGAAATTTGGATTTTCGAGTTGCATTGGGTTCCTATATCATAAATACACATTTCTCCTTCAGGACTCAAGTCCAAATTATGTATAGAAAAAAAGATACGTGTATTCAGTGTTTTCGCGTTTACTAAACTAACCGAGTCACGGAGATTGGCCTAGATTGTGCATACGACAACGAAATTTGGATTTTCGAGTTGCATTGGGTTCCTATATCATAAATACACATTTCTCCTTCAGGACTCAAGTCCAAATTATGTATAGCAAAAAAGATACGTGTATTCAGTGTTTTCGCGTTTACTAAATCAACCGAGTCACGGAGATTGGCCTAGATTGTGCATACGACAACGAAATTTGGATTTTCGAGTTGCATTGGGTTCCTATATCATAAATACACATTTCTCCTTCAGGACTCAAGTCCAAATTATGTATAGAAAAAAAGATACGTGTATTCAGTGTTTTCGCGTTTACTAAACTAACCGAGTCACGGAGATTGGCCTAGATTGTGCATACGACAACGAAATTTGGATTTTCGAGTTGCATTGGGTTCCTATATCATAAATACACATTTCTCCTTCAGGACTCAAGTCCAAATTATGTATAGCAAAAAAGATACGTGTATTCAGTGTTTTCGCGTTTACTAAATCAACCGAGTCACGGAGATTGGCCTAGATTGTGCATACGACAACGAAATTTGGATTTTCGAGTTGCATTGGGTTCCTATATCATAAATACACATTTATCCTTCAGGACTCAAGTCCAAATTATGTATAGAAAAAAAGATACGTGTATTCAGTGTTTTCGCGTTTACTAAATCAACCGAGTCACGGAGATTGGCCTAGATTGTGCATACGACAACGAAATTTTGATTTTCGAGTTGCATTGGGTTCCTATATCATATATACACATTTCTCCTTCAGGACTCAAGTCCAAATTATGTATAGAAAAAAAGATACGTGTATTCAGTGTTTTCGCGTTTACTAAATCAACAGAGTCACGGAGATTGGCCTAGATTGTGCATACGACAACGAGATTTGGATTTTCGAGTTGCATTGGGTTCCTATATCATAAATACACATTTCTCCTTCAGGACTCAAGTCCAAATTATGTATAGAAAAAAAGATACGTGTATTCAGTGTTTTCGCGTTTACTAAACTAACCGAGTCACGGAGATTGGCCTAGATTGTGCATACGACAACGAAATTTGGATTTTCGAGTTGCATTGGGTTCCTATATCATAAATACACATTTCTCCTTCAGGACTCAAGTCCAAATTATGTATAGCAAAAAAGATACGTGTATTCAGTGTTTTCGCGTTTACTAAATCAACCGAGTCACGGAGATTGGCCTAGATTGTGCATACGACAACGAAATTTGGATTTTCGAGTTGCATTGGGTTCCTATATCATAAATACACATTTCTCCTTCAGGACTCAAGTCCAAATTATGTATAGAAAAAAAGATACGTGTATTCAGTGTTTTCGCGTTTACTAAATCAACAGAGTCACGGAGATTGGCCTAGATTGTGCATACGACAACGAAATTTGGATTTTCGAGTTGCATTGGGTTCCTATATCATAAATACACATTTCTCCTTCAGGACTCAAGTCCAAATTATGTATAGCAAAAAAGATACGTGTATTCAGTGTTTTCGCGTTTACTAAATCAACCGAGTCACGGAGATTGGCCTAGATTGTGCATACGACAACGAAATTTTGATTTTCGAGTTGCATTGGGTTCCTATATCATAAATACACATTTCTCCTTCAGGACTCAAGTCCAAATTATGTATGGAAAAAAAGATACGTGTATTCAGTGTTTTCGCGTTTACTAAATCAACAGAGTCACGGAGATTGACCTAGATTGTGCATACGACAACGAAATTTGGATTTTCGAGTTGCATTGGGTTCCTATATCATAAATACACATTTCTCCTTCGGGACTCAAGTCCAAATTATGTATAGCAAAAAAGATACGTGTATTCAGTGTTTTCGCGTTTACTAAATCAACCGAGTCACGGAGATTGGCCTAGATTGTGCATACGACAACGAAATTTGGATTTTCGAGTTGCATTGGGTTCCTATATCATAAATACACATTTCTCCTTCAGGACTCAAGTCCAAATTATGTATAGAAAAAAAGATACGTGTATTCAGTGTTTTCGCGTTTACTAAATCAACAGAGTCACGGAGATTGGCCTAGATTGTGCATACGACAACGAGATTTGGATTTTCGAGTTGCATTGGGTTCCTATATCATAAATACACATTTCTCCTTCAGGACTCAAGTCCAAATTATGTATAGAAAAAAGGATACGTGGAATCAGTGTTTTCGCGTTTACTAAATCAACCGAGTCACGGAGATTGGCCTAGATTGTGCATACGACAACGAAATTTAGATTTTCGAGTTGCATTGGGTTCCTATATCATAAATACACATTTCTCCTTCAGGACTCAAGTCCAAATTATGTATGGAAAAAAAGATACGTGTATTCAGTGTTTTCGCGTTTACTAAATCAACAGAGTCACGGAGATTGACCTAGATTGTGCATACGACAACGAAATTTGGATTTTCGAGTTGCATTGGGTTCCTATATCATAAATACACATTTCTCCTTCGGGACTCAAGTCCAAATTATGTATAGCAAAAAAGATACGTGTATTCAGTGTTTTCGCGTTTACTAAATCAACCGAGTCACGGAGATTGGCCTAGATTGTGCATACGACAACGAAATTTGGATTTTCGAGTTGCATTGGGTTCCTATATCATAAATACACATTTCTCCTTCAGGACTCAAGTCCAAATTATGTATAGAAAAAAAGATACGTGTATTCAGTGTTTTCGCGTTTACTAAATCAACAGAGTCACGGAGATTGGCCTAGATTGTGCATACGACAACGAGATTTGGATTTTCGAGTTGCATTGGGTTCCTATATCATAAATACACATTTCTCCTTCAGGACTCAAGTCCAAATTATGTATAGAAAAAAAGATACGTGTATTCAGTGTTTTCGCGTTTACTAAACTAACCGAGTCACGGAGATTGGCCTAGATTGTGCATACGACAACGAAATTTGGATTTTCGAGTTGCATTGGGTTCCTATATCATAAATACACATTTCTCCTTCAGGACTCAAGTCCAAATTATGTATAGCAAAAAAGATACGTGTATTCAGTGTTTTCGCGTTTACTAAATCAACTGAGTCACGGAGATTGGCCTAGATTGTGCATACGACAACGAAATTTGGATTTTCGAGTTGCATTGGGTTCCTATATCATAAATACACATTTCTCCTTCAGGACTCAAGTCCAAATTATGTATAGCAAAAAAGATACGTGTATTCAGTGTTTTCGCGTTTACTAAATCAACAGAGTCACGGAGATTGGCCTAGATTGTGCATACGACAACGAAATTTGGATTTTCGAGTTGCATTGGGTTCCTATATCATAAATACACATTTCTCCTTCAGGACTCAAGTCCAAATTATGTATGGAAAAAAAGATACGTGTATTCAGTGTTTTCGCGTTTACTAAATCAACAGAGTCACGGAGATTGACCTAGATTGTGCATACGACAACGAAATTTGGATTTTCGAGTTGCATTGGGTTCCTATATCATAAATACACATTTCTCCTTCGGGACTCAAGTCCAAATTATGTATAGCAAAAAAGATACGTGTATTCAGTGTTTTCGCGTTTACTAAATCAACCGAGTCACGGAGATTGGCCTAGATTGTGCATACGACAACGAAATTTGGATTTTCGAGTTGCATTGGGTTCCTATATCATAAATACACATTTCTCCTTCAGGACTCAAGTCCAAATTATGTATAGAAAAAAAGATACGTGTATTCAGTGTTTTCGCGTTTACTAAATCAACAGAGTCACGGAGATTGGCCTAGATTGTGCATACGACAACGAGATTTGGATTTTCGAGTTGCATTGGGTTCCTATATCATAAATACACATTTCTCCTTCAGGACTCAAGTCCAAATTATGTATAGAAAAAAGGATACGTGGAATCAGTGTTTTCGCGTTTACTAAATCAACCGAGTCACGGAGATTGGCCTAGATTGTGCATACGACAACGAAATTTAGATTTTCGAGTTGCATTGGGTTCCTATATCATAAATACACATTTCTCCTTCAGGACTCAAGTCCAAATTATGTATGGAAAAAAAGATACGTGTATTCAGTGTTTTCGCGTTTACTAAATCAACAGAGTCACGGAGATTGACCTAGATTGTGCATACGACAACGAAATTTGGATTTTCGAGTTGCATTGGGTTCCTATATCATAAATACACATTTCTCCTTCGGGACTCAAGTCCAAATTATGTATAGCAAAAAAGATACGTGTATTCAGTGTTTTCGCGTTTACTAAATCAACCGAGTCACGGAGATTGGCCTAGATTGTGCATACGACAACGAAATTTGGATTTTCGAGTTGCATTGGGTTCCTATATCATAAATACACATTTCTCCTTCAGGACTCAAGTCCAAATTATGTATAGAAAAAAAGATACGTGTATTCAGTGTTTTCGCGTTTACTAAATCAACAGAGTCACGGAGATTGGCCTAGATTGTGCATACGACAACGAGATTTGGATTTTCGAGTTGCATTGGGTTCCTATATCATAAATACACATTTCTCCTTCAGGACTCAAGTCCAAATTATGTATAGAAAAAAGGATACGTGGAATCAGTGTTTTCGCGTTTACTAAATCAACCGAGTCACGGAGATTGGCCTAGATTGTGCATACGACAACGAAATTTAGATTTTCGAGTTGCATTGGGTTCCTATATCATAAATACACATTTCTCCTTCAGGACTCAAGTCCAAATTATGTATGGAAAAAAAGATACGTGTATTCAGTGTTTTCGCGTTTACTAAATCAACAGAGTCACGGAGATTGACCTAGATTGTGCATACGACAACGAAATTTGGATTTTCGAGTTGCATTGGGTTCCTATATCATAAATACACATTTCTCCTTCGGGACTCAAGTCCAAATTATGTATAGCAAAAAAATACGTGTATTCAGTGTTTTCGCGTTTACTAAATCAACCGAGTCACGGAGATTGGCCTAGATTGTGCATACGACAACGAAATTTGGATTTTCGAGTTGCATTGGGTTCCTATATCATAAATACACATTTCTCCTTCAGGACTCAAGTCCAAATTATGTATAGAAAAAAAGATACGTGTATTCAGTGTTTTCGCGTTTACTAAATCAACAGAGTCACGGAGATTGGCCTAGATTGTGCATACGACAACGAGATTTGGATTTTCGAGTTGCATTGGGTTCCTATATCATAAATACACATTTCTCCTTCAGGACTCAAGTCCAAATTATGTATAGAAAAAAAGATACGTGTATTCAGTGTTTTCGCGTTTACTAAACTAACCGAGTCACGGAGATTGGCCTAGATTGTGCATACGACAA
The DNA here is from genome assembly GCA_945859915.1 of Cuscuta epithymum. Lineage (NCBI taxonomy): Eukaryota > Viridiplantae > Streptophyta > Magnoliopsida > Solanales > Convolvulaceae > Cuscuta > Cuscuta epithymum. Next base: position 21,992 of record CAMAPF010001312.1, on the reverse strand, counting down.
CGAAATTTGGATTTTCGAGTTGCATTGGGTTCCTATATCATAAATACACATTTCTCCTTCAGGACTCAAGTCCAAATTATGTATAGCAAAAAAGATACGTGTATTCAGTGTTTTCGCGTTTACTAAATCAACTGAGTCACGGAGATTGGCCTAGATTGTGCATACGACAACGAAATTTGGATTTTCGAGTTGCATTGGGTTCCTATATCATAAATACACATTTCTCCTTCAGGACTCAAGTCCAAATTATGTATAGAAAAAAAGATACGTGTATTCAGTGTTTTCGCGTTTACTAAATCAACAGAGTCACGGAGATTGGCCTAGATTGTGCATACGACAACGAAATTTGGATTTTCGAGTTGCATTGGGTTCCTATATCATAAATACACATTTCTCCTTCAGGACTCAAGTCCAAATTATGTATAGCAAAAAAGATACGTGTATTCAGTGTTTTCGCGTTTACTAAATCAACCGAGTCACGGAGATTGGCCTAGATTGTGCATACGACAACGAAATTTTGATTTTCGAGTTGCATTGGGTTCCTATATCATAAATACACATTTCTCCTTCAGGACTCAAGTCCAAATTATGTATGGAAAAAAAGATACGTGTATTCAGTGTTTTCGCGTTTACTAAATCAACAGAGTCACGGAGATTGACCTAGATTGTGCATACGACAACGAAATTTGGATTTTCGAGTTGCATTGGGTTCCTATATCATAAATACACATTTCTCCTTCGGGACTCAAGTCCAAATTATGTATAGCAAAAAAGATACGTGTATTCAGTGTTTTCGCGTTTACTAAATCAACCGAGTCACGGAGATTGGCCTAGATTGTGCATACGACAACGAAATTTGGATTTTCGAGTTGCATTGGGTTCCTATATCATAAATACACATTTCTCCTTCAGGACTCAAGTCCAAATTATGTATAGAAAAAAAGATACGTGTATTCAGTGTTTTCGCGTTTACTAAATCAACAGAGTCACGGAGATTGGCCTAGATTGTGCATACGACAACGAGATTTGGATTTTCGAGTTGCATTGGGTTCCTATATCATAAATACACATTTCTCCTTCAGGACTCAAGTCCAAATTATGTATAGAAAAAAGGATACGTGGAATCAGTGTTTTCGCGTTTACTAAATCAACCGAGTCACGGAGATTGGCCTAGATTGTGCATACGACAACGAAATTTAGATTTTCGAGTTGCATTGGGTTCCTATATCATAAATACACATTTCTCCTTCAGGACTCAAGTCCAAAATATGTATAGCAAAAAAGATACGTGTATTCAGTGTTTTCGCGTTTACTAAATCAACCGAGTCACGGAGATTGGCCTAGATTGTGCATACGACAACGAAATTTGGATTTTCGAGTTGCATTGGGTTCCTATATCATAAATACACATTTCTCCTTCAGGACTCAAGTCCAAATTATGTATGGAAAAAAAGATACGTGTATTCAGTGTTTTCGCGTTTACTAAATCAACAGAGTCACGGAGATTGGCCTAGATTGTGCATACGACAACGAAATTTGGATTTTCGAGTTGCATTGGGTTCCTATATCATAAATACACATTTCTCCTTCAGGACTCAAGTCCAAATTATGTATAGAAAAAAAGATACGTGTATTCAGTGTTTTCGCGTTTACTAAACTAACCGAGTCACGGAGATTGGCCTAGATTGTGCATACGACAACGAAATTTGGATTTTCGAGTTGCATTGGGTTCCTATATCATAAATACACATTTCTCCTTCAGGACTCAAGTCCAAATTATGTATAGCAAAAAAGATACGTGTATTCAGTGTTTTCGCGTTTACTAAATCAACCGAGTCACGGAGATTGGCCTAGATTGTGCATACGACAACGAAATTTGGATTTTCGAGTTGCATTGGATTCCTATATCATAAATACACATTTCTCCTTCAGGACTCAAGTCCAAATTATGTATAGCAAAAAAGATACGTGTATTCAGTGTTTTCGCGTTTACTAAATCAACCGAGTCACGGAGATTGGCCTAGATTGTGCATACGACAACGAAATTTGGATTTTCGAGTTGCATTGGGTTCCTATATCAGAAATACACATTTCTCCTTCAGGACTCAAGTCCAAATTATGTATAGAAAAAAAGATACGTGTATTCAGTGTTTTCGCGTTTACTAAATCAACCGAGTCACGGAGATTGGCCTAGATTGTGCATACGACAACGAAATTTGGATTTTCGAGTTGCATTGGGTTCCTATATCATAAATACACATTTATCCTTCAGGACTCAAGTCCAAATTATGTATAGAAAAAAAGATACGTGTATTCAGTGTTTTCGCGTTTACTAAATCAACCGAGTCACGGAGATTGGCCTAGATTGTGCATACGACAACGAAATTTGGATTTTCGAGTTGCATTGGGTTCCTATATCATAAATACACATTTCTCCTTCAGGACTCAAGTCCAAATTATGTATAGAAAAAAAGATACGTGTATTCAGTGTTTTCGCGTTTACTAAATCAACCGAGTCACGGAGATTGGCCTAGATTGTGCATACGACAACGAAATTTGGATTTTCGAGTTGCATTGGGTTCCTATATCATAAATACACATTTCTCCTTCAGGACTCAAGTCCAAATTATGTATAGAAAAAAAGATACGTGTATTCAGTGTTTTCGCGTTTACTAAACTAACCGAGTCACGGAGATTGGCCTAGATTGTGCATACGACAACGAAATTTGGATTTTCGAGTTGCATTGGGTTCCTATATCATAAATACACATTTCTCCTTCAGGACTCAAGTCCAAATTATGTATAGCAAAAAAGATACGTGTATTCAGTGTTTTCGCGTTTACTAAATCAACCGAGTCACGGAGATTGGCCTAGATTGTGCATACGACAACGAAATTTGGATTTTCGAGTTGCATTGGGTTCCTATATCATAAATACACATTTCTCCTTCAGGACTCAAGTCCAAATTATGTATAGAAAAAAAGATACGTGTATTCAGTGTTTTCGCGTTTACTAAATCAACCGAGTCACGGAGATTGGCCTAGATTGTGCATACGACAACGAAATTTGGATTTTCGAGTTGCATTGGGTTCCTATATCATAAATACACATTTATCCTTCAGGACTCAAGTCCAAATTATGTATAGAAAAAAGAAACGTGTATTCAGTGTTTTCGCGTTTACTAAATCAACCGAGTCACGCAGATTGGCCTAGATTGTGCATACGACAACGAAATTTGGATTTTCGAGTTGCATTGGGTTCCTATATCATAAATACACATTTCTCCTTCAGGACTCAAGTCCAAATTATGTATAGCAAAAAAGATACGTGTATTCAGTGTTTTCGCGTTTACTAAATCAACCGAGTCACGGAGATTGGCCTAGATTGTGCATACGACAACGAAATTTGGATTTTCGAGTTGCATTGGGTTCCTATATCATAAATACACATTTCTCCTTCAGGACTCAAGTCCAAATTATGTATAGAAAAAAAGATACGTGTATTCAGTGTTTTCGCGTTTACTAAATCAACCGAGTCACGGAGATTGGCCTAGATTGTGCATACGACAACGAAATTTGGATTTTCGAGTTGCATTGGGTTCCTATATCATAAATACACATTTATCCTTCAGGACTCAAGTCCAAATTATGTATAGAAAAAAGAAACGTGTATTCAGTGTTTTCGCGTTTACTAAATCAACCGAGTCACGCAGATTGGCCTAGATTGTGCATACGACAACGAAATTTGGATTTTCGAGTTGCATTGGGTTCCTATATCATAAATACACATTTCTCCTTCAGGACTCAAGTCCAAATTATGTATAGAAAAAAAGATACGTGTATTCAGTGTTTTCGCGTTTACTAAATCAACAGAGTCACGGAGATTGGCCTAGATTGTGCATACGACAACGAAATTTGGATTTTCGAGTTGCATTGGGTTCCTATATCATAAATACACATTTCTCCTTCAGGACTCAAGTCCAAATTATGTATAGCAAAAAAGATACGTGTATTCAGTGTTTTCGCGTTTACTAAATCAACCGAGTCACGAAGATTGGCCTAGATTGTGCATACGACAACGAAATTTTGATTTTCGAGTTGCATTGGGTTCCTATATCATAAATACACATTTCTCCTTCAGGACTCAAGTCCAAATTATGTATGGAAAAAAAGATACGTGTATTCAGTGTTTTCGCGTTTACTAAATCAACAGAGTCACGGAGATTGACCTAGATTGTGCATACGACAACGAAATTTGGATTTTCGAGTTTCATTGGGTTCCTATATCATAAATACACATTTCTCCTTCAGGACTCAAGTCCAAATTATGTATAGAAAAAAAGATACGTGTATTCAGTGTTTTCGCGTTTACTAAATCAACCGAGTCACGGAGATTGGCCTAGATTGTGCATACGACAACGAAATTTGGATTTTCGAGTTGCATTGGGTTCCTATATCATAAATACACATTTCTCCTTCAGGACTCAAGTCCAAATTATGTATAGAAAAAAAGATACGTGTATTCAGTGTTTTCGCGTTTACTAAATCAACCGAGTCACGGAGATTGGCCTAGATTGTGCATACGACAACGAAATTTGGATTTTCGAGTTGCATTGGGTTCCTATATCATAAATACACATTTCTCCTTCAGGACTCAAGTCCAAATTATGTATAGAAAAAAAGATACGTGTATTCAGTGTTTTCGCGTTTACTAAATCAACCGAGTCACGGAGATTGGCCTAGATTGTGCATACGACAACGAAATTTGGATTTTCGAGTTGCATTGGGTTCCTATATCATAAATACACATTTCTCCTTCAGGACTCAAGTCCAAAATATGTATAGCAAAAAAGATACGTGTATTCAGTGTTTTCGCGTTTACTAAATCAACCGAGTCACGGAGATTGGCCTAGATTGTGCATACGACAACGAAATTTGGATTTTCGAGTTGCATTGGGTTCCTATATCATAAATACACATTTCTCCTTCAGGACTCAAGTCCAAATTATGTATGGAAAAAAAGATACGTGTATTCAGTGTTTTCGCGTTTACTAAATCAACAGAGTCACGGAGATTGGCCTAGATTGTGCATACGACAACGAAATTTGGATTTTCGAGTTGCATTGGGTTCCTATATCATAAATACACATTTCTCCTTCAGGACTCAAGTCCAAATTATGTATAGAAAAAAAGATACGTGTATTCAGTGTTTTCGCGTTTACTAAACTAACCGAGTCACGGAGATTGGCCTAGATTGTGCATACGACAACGAAATTTGGATTTTCGAGTTGCATTGGGTTCCTATATCATAAATACACATTTCTCCTTCAGGACTCAAGTCCAAATTATGTATAGCAAAAAAGATACGTGTATTCAGTGTTTTCGCGTTTACTAAATCAACCGAGTCACGGAGATTGGCCTAGATTGTGCATACGACAACGAAATTTGGATTTTCGAGTTGCATTGGATTCCTATATCATAAATACACATTTCTCCTTCAGGACTCAAGTCCAAATTATGTATAGCAAAAAAGATACGTGTATTCAGTGTTTTCGCGTTTACTAAATCAACCGAGTCACGGAGATTGGCCTAGATTGTGCATACGACAACGAAATTTGGATTTTCGAGTTGCATTGGGTTCCTATATCAGAAATACACATTTCTCCTTCAGGACTCAAGTCCAAATTATGTATAGAAAAAAAGATACGTGTATTCAGTGTTTTCGCGTTTACTAAATCAACCGAGTCACGGAGATTGGCCTAGATTGTGCATACGACAACGAAATTTGGATTTTCGAGTTGCATTGGGTTCCTATATCATAAATACACATTTATCCTTCAGGACTCAAGTCCAAATTATGTATAGAAAAAAAGATACGTGTATTCAGTGTTTTCGCGTTTACTAAATCAACCGAGTCACGGAGATTGGCCTAGATTGTGCATACGACAACGAAATTTGGATTTTCGAGTTGCATTGGGTTCCTATATCATAAATACACATTTCTCCTTCAGGACTCAAGTCCAAATTATGTATAGAAAAAAAGATACGTGTATTCAGTGTTTTCGCGTTTACTAAATCAACCGAGTCACGGAGATTGGCCTAGATTGTGCATACGACAACGAAATTTGGATTTTCGAGTTGCATTGGGTTCCTATATCATAAATACACATTTCTCCTTCAGGACTCAAGTCCAAATTATGTATAGAAAAAAAGATACGTGTATTCAGTGTTTTCGCGTTTACTAAACTAACCGAGTCACGGAGATTGGCCTAGATTGTGCATACGACAACGAAATTTGGATTTTCGAGTTGCATTGGGTTCCTATATCATAAATACACATTTCTCCTTCAGGACTCAAGTCCAAATTATGTATAGCAAAAAAGATACGTGTATTCAGTGTTTTCGCGTTTACTAAATCAACCGAGTCACGGAGATTGGCCTAGATTGTGCATACGACAACGAAATTTGGATTTTCGAGTTGCATTGGGTTCCTATATCATAAATACACATTTCTCCTTCAGGACTCAAGTCCAAATTATGTATAGAAAAAAAGATACGTGTATTCAGTGTTTTCGCGTTTACTAAATCAACCGAGTCACGGAGATTGGCCTAGATTGTGCATACGACAACGAAATTTGGATTTTCGAGTTGCATTGGGTTCCTATATCATAAATACACATTTATCCTTCAGGACTCAAGTCCAAATTATGTATAGAAAAAAGAAACGTGTATTCAGTGTTTTCGCGTTTACTAAATCAACCGAGTCACGCAGATTGGCCTAGATTGTGCATACGACAACGAAATTTGGATTTTCGAGTTGCATTGGGTTCCTATATCATAAATACACATTTCTCCTTCAGGACTCAAGTCCAAATTATGTATAGCAAAAAAGATACGTGTATTCAGTGTTTTCGCGTTTACTAAATCAACCGAGTCACGGAGATTGGCCTAGATTGTGCATACGACAACGAAATTTGGATTTTCGAGTTGCATTGGGTTCCTATATCATAAATACACATTTCTCCTTCAGGACTCAAGTCCAAATTATGTATAGAAAAAAAGATACGTGTATTCAGTGTTTTCGCGTTTACTAAATCAACCGAGTCACGGAGATTGGCCTAGATTGTGCATACGACAACGAAATTTGGATTTTCGAGTTGCATTGGGTTCCTATATCATAAATACACATTTATCCTTCAGGACTCAAGTCCAAATTATGTATAGAAAAAAGAAACGTGTATTCAGTGTTTTCGCGTTTACTAAATCAACCGAGTCACGCAGATTGGCCTAGATTGTGCATACGACAACGAAATTTGGATTTTCGAGTTGCATTGGGTTCCTATATCATAAATACACATTTCTCCTTCAGGACTCAAGTCCAAATTATGTATAGAAAAAAAGATACGTGTATTCAGTGTTTTCGCGTTTACTAAATCAACAGAGTCACGGAGATTGGCCTAGATTGTGCATACGACAACGAAATTTGGATTTTCGAGTTGCATTGGGTTCCTATATCATAAATACACATTTCTCCTTCAGGACTCAAGTCCAAATTATGTATAGCAAAAAAGATACGTGTATTCAGTGTTTTCGCGTTTACTAAATCAACCGAGTCACGAAGATTGGCCTAGATTGTGCATACGACAACGAAATTTTGATTTTCGAGTTGCATTGGGTTCCTATATCATAAATACACATTTCTCCTTCAGGACTCAAGTCCAAATTATGTATGGAAAAAAAGATACGTGTATTCAGTGTTTTCGCGTTTACTAAATCAACAGAGTCACGGAGATTGACCTAGATTGTGCATACGACAACGAAATTTGGATTTTCGAGTTTCATTGGGTTCCTATATCATAAATACACATTTCTCCTTCAGGACTCAAGTCCAAATTATGTATAGAAAAAAAGATACGTGTATTCAGTGTTTTCGCGTTTACTAAATCAACCGAGTCACGGAGATTGGCCTAGATTGTGCATACGACAACGAAATTTGGATTTTCGAGTTGCATTGGGTTCCTATATCATAAATACACATTTCTCCTTCAGGACTCAAGTCCAAATTATGTATAGAAAAAAAGATACGTGTATTCAGTGTTTTCGCGTTTACTAAATCAACCGAGTCACGGAGATTGGCCTAGATTGTGCATACGACAACGAAATTTGGATTTTCGAGTTGCATTGGGTTCCTATATCATAAATACACATTTCTCCTTCAGGACTCAAGTCCAAATTATGTATAGAAAAAAAGATACGTGTATTCAGTGTTTTCGCGTTTACTAAATCAACCGAGTCACGGAGATTGGCCTAGATTGTGCATACGACAACGAAATTTGGATTTTCGAGTTGCATTGGGTTCCTATATCATAAATACACATTTCTCCTTCAGGACTCAAGTCCAAATTATGTATAGAAAAAAAGATACGTGTATTCAGTGTTTTCGCGTTTACTAAATCAACCGAGTCACGGAGATTGGCCTAGATTGTGCATACGACAACGAAATTTGGATTTTCGAGTTGCATTGGGTTCCTATATCATAAATACACATTTCTCCTTCAGGACTCAAGTCCAAATTATGTATAGAAAAAAAGATACGTGTATTCAGTGTTTTCGCGTTTACTAAATCAACCGAGTCACGGAGATTGGCCTAGATTGTGCATACGACAACGAAATTTGGATTTTCGAGTTGCATTGGGTTCCTATATCATAAATACACATTTCTCCTTCAGGACTCAAGTCCAAATTATGTATAGAAAAAAAGATACGTGTATTCAGTGTTTTCGCGTTTACTAAATCAACAGAGTCACGGAGATTGGCCTAGATTGTGCATACGACAACGAGATTTGGATTTTCGAGTTGCATTGGGTTCCTATATCATAAATACACATTTCTCCTTCAGGACTCAAGTCCAAATTATGTATAGAAAAAAGGATACGTGAAATCAGTGTTTTCGCGTTTACTAAATCAACCGAGTCACGGAGATTGGCCTAGATTGTGCATACGACAACGAAATTTAGATTTTCGAGTTGCATTGGGTTCCTATATCATAAATACACATTTCTCCTTCAGGACTCAAGTCCAAAATATGTATAGCAAAAAAGATACGTGTATTCAGTGTTTTCGCGTTTACTAAATCAACCGAGTCACGGAGATTGGCCTAGATTGTGCATACGACAACGAAATTTGGATTTTCGAGTTGCATTGGGTTCCTATATCATAAATACACATTTCTCCTTCAGGACTCAAGTCCAAATTATGTATGGAAAAAAAGATACGTGTATTCAGTGTTTTCGCGTTTACTAAATCAACAGAGTCACGGAGATTGGCCTAGATTGTGCATACGACAACGAAATTTGGATTTTCGAGTTGCATTGGGTTCCTATATCATAAATACACATTTCTCCTTCAGGACTCAAGTCCAAATTATGTATAGAAAAAAAGATACGTGTATTCAGTGTTTTCGCGTTTACTAAACTAACCGAGTCACGGAGATTGGCCTAGATTGTGCATACGACAACGAAATTTGGATTTTCGAGTTGCATTGGGTTCCTATATCATAAATACACATTTCTCCTTCAGGACTCAAGTCCAAATTATGTATAGCAAAAAAGATACGTGTATTCAGTGTTTTCGCGTTTACTAAATCAACCGAGTCACGGAGATTGGCCTAGATTGTGCATACGACAACGAAATTTGGATTTTCGAGTTGCATTGGATTCCTATATCATAAATACACATTTCTCCTTCAGGACTCAAGTCCAAATTATGTATAGCAAAAAAGATACGTGTATTCAGTGTTTTCGCGTTTACTAAATCAACCGAGTCACGGAGATTGGCCTAGATTGTGCATACGACAACGAAATTTGGATTTTCGAGTTGCATTGGGTTCCTATATCAGAAATACACATTTCTCCTTCAGGACTCAAGTCCAAATTATGTATAGAAAAAAAGATACGTGTATTCAGTGTTTTCGCGTTTACTAAATCAACCGAGTCACGGAGATTGGCCTAGATTGTGCATACGACAACGAAATTTGGATTTTCGAGTTGCATTGGGTTCCTATATCATAAATACACATTTATCCTTCAGGACTCAAGTCCAAATTATGTATAGAAAAAAAGATACGTGTATTCAGTGTTTTCGCGTTTACTAAATCAACCGAGTCACGGAGATTGGCCTAGATTGTGCATACGACAACGAAATTTGGATTTTCGAGTTGCATTGGGTTCCTATATCATAAATACACATTTCTCCTTCAGGACTCAAGTCCAAATTATGTATAGAAAAAAAGATACGTGTATTCAGTGTTTTCGCGTTTACTAAATCAACCGAGTCACGGAGATTGGCCTAGATTGTGCATACGACAACGAAATTTGGATTTTCGAGTTGCATTGGGTTCCTATATCATAAATACACATTTCTCCTTCAGGACTCAAGTCCAAATTATGTATAGAAAAAAAGATACGTGTATTCAGTGTTTTCGCGTTTACTAAACTAACCGAGTCACGGAGATTGGCCTAGATTGTGCATACGACAACGAAATTTGGATTTTCGAGTTGCATTGGGTTCCTATATCATAAATACACATTTCTCCTTCAGGACTCAAGTCCAAATTATGTATAGCAAAAAAGATACGTGTATTCAGTGTTTTCGCGTTTACTAAATCAACCGAGTCACGGAGATTGGCCTAGATTGTGCATACGACAACGAAATTTGGATTTTCGAGTTGCATTGGGTTCCTATATCATAAATACACATTTCTCCTTCAGGACTCAAGTCCAAATTATGTATAGAAAAAAAGATACGTGTATTCAGTGTTTTCGCGTTTACTAAATCAACCGAGTCACGGAGATTGGCCTAGATTGTGCATACGACAACGAAATTTGGATTTTCGAGTTGCATTGGGTTCCTATATCATAAATACACATTTATCCTTCAGGACTCAAGTCCAAATTATGTATAGAAAAAAGAAACGTGTATTCAGTGTTTTCGCGTTTACTAAATCAACCGAGTCACGCAGATTGGCCTAGATTGTGCATACGACAACGAAATTTGGATTTTCGAGTTGCATTGGGTTCCTATATCATAAATACACATTTCTCCTTCAGGACTCAAGTCCAAATTATGTATAGCAAAAAAGATACGTGTATTCAGTGTTTTCGCGTTTACTAAATCAACCGAGTCACGGAGATTGGCCTAGATTGTGCATACGACAACGAAATTTGGATTTTCGAGTTGCATTGGGTTCCTATATCATAAATACACATTTCTCCTTCAGGACTCAAGTCCAAATTATGTATAGAAAAAAAGATACGTGTATTCAGTGTTTTCGCGTTTACTAAATCAACCGAGTCACGGAGATTGGCCTAGATTGTGCATACGACAACGAAATTTGGATTTTCGAGTTGCATTGGGTTCCTATATCATAAATACACATTTATCCTTCAGGACTCAAGTCCAAATTATGTATAGAAAAAAGAAACGTGTATTCAGTGTTTTCGCGTTTACTAAATCAACCGAGTCACGCAGATTGGCCTAGATTGTGCATACGACAACGAAATTTGGATTTTCGAGTTGCATTGGGTTCCTATATCATAAATACACATTTCTCCTTCAGGACTCAAGTCCAAATTATGTATAGAAAAAAAGATACGTGTATTCAGTGTTTTCGCGTTTACTAAATCAACAGAGTCACGGAGATTGGCCTAGATTGTGCATACGACAACGAAATTTGGATTTTCGAGTTGCATTGGGTTCCTATATCATAAATACACATTTCTCCTTCAGGACTCAAGTCCAAATTATGTATAGCAAAAAAGATACGTGTATTCAGTGTTTTCGCGTTTACTAAATCAACCGAGTCACGAAGATTGGCCTAGATTGTGCATACGACAACGAAATTTTGATTTTCGAGTTGCATTGGGTTCCTATATCATAAATACACATTTCTCCTTCAGGACTCAAGTCCAAATTATGTATGGAAAAAAAGATACGTGTATTCAGTGTTTTCGCGTTTACTAAATCAACAGAGTCACGGAGATTGACCTAGATTGTGCATACGACAACGAAATTTGGATTTTCGAGTTTCATTGGGTTCCTATATCATAAATACACATTTCTCCTTCAGGACTCAAGTCCAAATTATGTATAGAAAAAAAGATACGTGTATTCAGTGTTTTCGCGTTTACTAAATCAACCGAGTCACGGAGATTGGCCTAGATTGTGCATACGACAACGAAATTTGGATTTTCGAGTTGCATTGGGTTCCTATATCATAAATACACATTTCTCCTTCAGGACTCAAGTCCAAATTATGTATAGAAAAAAAGATACGTGTATTCAGTGTTTTCGCGTTTACTAAATCAACCGAGTCACGGAGATTGGCCTAGATTGTGCATACGACAACGAAATTTGGATTTTCGAGTTGCATTGGGTTCCTATATCATAAATACACATTTCTCCTTCAGGACTCAAGTCCAAATTATGTATAGAAAAAAAGATACGTGTATTCAGTGTTTTCGCGTTTACTAAATCAACCGAGTCACGGAGATTGGCCTAGATTGTGCATACGACAACGAAATTTGGATTTTCGAGTTGCATTGGGTTCCTATATCATAAATACACATTTCTCCTTCAGGACTCAAGTCCAAATTATGTATAGAAAAAAAGATACGTGTATTCAGTGTTTTCGCGTTTACTAAATCAACCGAGTCACGGAGATTGGCCTAGATTGTGCATACGACAACGAAATTTGGATTTTCGAGTTGCATTGGGTTCCTATATCATAAATACACATTTCTCCTTCAGGACTCAAGTCCAAATTATGTATAGAAAAAAAGATACGTGTATTCAGTGTTTTCGCGTTTACTAAACTAACCGAGTCACGGAGATTGGCCTAGATTGTGCATACGACAACGAAATTTGGATTTTCGAGTTGCATTGGATTCCTATATCATAAATACACATTTCTCCTTCAGGACTCAAGTCCAAATTATGTATAGCAAAAAAGATACGTGTATTCAGTGTTTTCGCGTTTACTAAATCAACCGAGTCACGGAGATTGGCCTAGATTGTGCATACGACAACGAAATTTGGATTTTCGAGTTGCATTGGGTTCCTATATCAGAAATACACATTTCTCCTTCAGGACTCAAGTCCAAATTATGTATAGAAAAAAAGATACGTGTATTCAGTGTTTTCGCGTTTACTAAATCAACCGAGTCACGGAGATTGGCCTAGATTGTGCATACGACAACGAAATTTGGATTTTCGAGTTGCATTGGGTTCCTATATCATAAATACACATTTATCCTTCAGGACTCAAGTCCAAATTATGTATAGAAAAAAAGATACGTGTATTCAGTGTTTTCGCGTTTACTAAATCAACCGAGTCACGGAGATTGGCCTAGATTGTGCATACGACAACGAAATTTGGATTTTCGAGTTGCATTGGGTTCCTATATCATAAATACACATTTCTCCTTCAGGACTCAAGTCCAAATTATGTATAGAAAAAAAGATACGTGTATTCAGTGTTTTCGCGTTTACTAAATCAACCGAGTCACGGAGATTGGCCTAGATTGTGCATACGACAACGAAATTTGGATTTTCGAGTTGCATTGGGTTCCTATATCATAAATACACATTTCTCCTTCAGGACTCAAGTCCAAATTATGTATAGAAAAAAAGATACGTGTATTCAGTGTTTTCGCGTTTACTAAACTAACCGAGTCACGGAGATTGGCCTAGATTGTGCATACGACAACGAAATTTGGATTTTCGAGTTGCATTGGGTTCCTATATCATAAATACACATTTCTCCTTCAGGACTCAAGTCCAAATTATGTATAGCAAAAAAGATACGTGTATTCAGTGTTTTCGCGTTTACTAAATCAACCGAGTCACGGAGATTGGCCTAGATTGTGCATACGACAACGAAATTTGGATTTTCGAGTTGCATTGGGTTCCTATATCATAAATACACATTTCTCCTTCAGGACTCAAGTCCAAATTATGTATAGAAAAAAAGATACGTGTATTCAGTGTTTTCGCGTTTACTAAATCAACCGAGTCACGGAGATTGGCCTAGATTGTGCATACGACAACGAAATTTGGATTTTCGAGTTGCATTGGGTTCCTATATCATAAATACACATTTATCCTTCAGGACTCAAGTCCAAATTATGTATAGAAAAAAGAAACGTGTATTCAGTGTTTTCGCGTTTACTAAATCAACCGAGTCACGCAGATTGGCCTAGATTGTGCATACGACAACGAAATTTGGATTTTCGAGTTGCATTGGGTTCCTATATCATAAATACACATTTCTCCTTCAGGACTCAAGTCCAAATTATGTATAGCAAAAAAGATACGTGTATTCAGTGTTTTCGCGTTTACTAAATCAACCGAGTCACGGAGATTGGCCTAGATTGTGCATACGACAACGAAATTTGGATTTTCGAGTTGCATTGGGTTCCTATATCATAAATACACATTTCTCCTTCAGGACTCAAGTCCAAATTATGTATAGAAAAAAAGATACGTGTATTCAGTGTTTTCGCGTTTACTAAATCAACCGAGTCACGGAGATTGGCCTAGATTGTGCATACGACAACGAAATTTGGATTTTCGAGTTGCATTGGGTTCCTATATCATAAATACACATTTATCCTTCAGGACTCAAGTCCAAATTATGTATAGAAAAAAGAAACGTGTATTCAGTGTTTTCGCGTTTACTAAATCAACCGAGTCACGCAGATTGGCCTAGATTGTGCATACGACAACGAAATTTGGATTTTCGAGTTGCATTGGGTTCCTATATCATAAATACACATTTCTCCTTCAGGACTCAAGTCCAAATTATGTATAGAAAAAAAGATACGTGTATTCAGTGTTTTCGCGTTTACTAAATCAACAGAGTCACGGAGATTGGCCTAGATTGTGCATACGACAACGAAATTTGGATTTTCGAGTTGCATTGGGTTCCTATATCATAAATACACATTTCTCCTTCAGGACTCAAGTCCAAATTATGTATAGCAAAAAAGATACGTGTATTCAGTGTTTTCGCGTTTACTAAATCAACCGAGTCACGAAGATTGGCCTAGATTGTGCATACGACAACGAAATTTTGATTTTCGAGTTGCATTGGGTTCCTATATCATAAATACACATTTCTCCTTCAGGACTCAAGTCCAAATTATGTATGGAAAAAAAGATACGTGTATTCAGTGTTTTCGCGTTTACTAAATCAACAGAGTCACGGAGATTGACCTAGATTGTGCATACGACAACGAAATTTGGATTTTCGAGTTTCATTGGGTTCCTATATCATAAATACACATTTCTCCTTCAGGACTCAAGTCCAAATTATGTATAGAAAAAAAGATACGTGTATTCAGTGTTTTCGCGTTTACTAAATCAACCGAGTCACGGAGATTGGCCTAGATTGTGCATACGACAACGAAATTTGGATTTTCGAGTTGCATTGGGTTCCTATATCATAAATACACATTTCTCCTTCAGGACTCAAGTCCAAATTATGTATAGAAAAAAAGATACGTGTATTCAGTGTTTTCGCGTTTACTAAATCAACCGAGTCACGGAGATTGGCCTAGATTGTGCATACGACAACGAAATTTGGATTTTCGAGTTGCATTGGGTTCCTATATCATAAATACACATTTCTCCTTCAGGACTCAAGTCCAAATTATGTATAGAAAAAAAGATACGTGTATTCAGTGTTTTCGCGTTTACTAAATCAACCGAGTCACGGAGATTGGCCTAGATTGTGCATACGACAACGAAATTTGGATTTTCGAGTTGCATTGGGTTCCTATATCATAAATACACATTTCTCCTTCAGGACTCAAGTCCAAATTATGTATAGAAAAAAAGATACGTGTATTCAGTGTTTTCGCGTTTACTAAATCAACCGAGTCACGGAGATTGGCCTAGATTGTGCATACGACAACGAAATTTGGATTTTCGAGTTGCATTGGGTTCCTATATCATAAATACACATTTCTCCTTCAGGACTCAAGTCCAAATTATGTATAGAAAAAAAGATACGTGTATTCAGTGTTTTCGCGTTTACTAAATCAACCGAGTCACGGAGATTGGCCTAGATTGTGCATACGACAACGAAATTTGGATTTTCGAGTTGCATTGGGTTCCTATATCATAAATACACATTTCTCCTTCAGGACTCAAGTCCAAATTATGTATAGAAAAAAAGATACGTGTATTCAGTGTTTTCGCGTTTACTAAATCAACCGAGTCACGGAGATTGGCCTAGATTGTGCATACGACAACGAAATTTGGATTTTCGAGTTGCATTGGGTTCCTATATCATAAATACACATTTCTCCTTCAGGACTCAAGTCCAAATTATGTATAGAAAAAAAGATACGTGTATTCAGTGTTTTCGCGTTTACTAAATCAACCGAGTCACGGAGATTGGCCTAGATTGTGCATACGACAACGAAATTTGGATTTTCGAGTTGCATTGGGTTCCTATATCATAAATACACATTTCTCCTTCAGGACTCAAGTCCAAATTATGTATAGAAAAAAAGATACGTGTATTCAGTGTTTTCGCGTTTACTAAATCAACCGAGTCACGCAGATTGGCCTAGATTGTGCATACGACAACGAAATTTGGATTTTCGAGTTGCATTGGGTTCCTATATCATAAATACACATTTCTCCTTCAGGACTCAAGTCCAAATTATGTATAGAAAAAAAGATACGTGTATTCAGTGTTTTCGCGTTTACTAAATCAACAGAGTCACGGAGATTGGCCTAGATTGTGCATACGACAACGAAATTTGGATTTTCGAGTTGCATTGGGTTCCTATATCATAAATACACATTTCTCCTTCAGGACTCAAGTCCAAATTATGTATAGCAAAAAAGATACGTGTATTCAGTGTTTTCGCGTTTACTAAATCAACCGAGTCACGAAGATTGGCCTAGATTGTGCATACGACAACGAAATTTTGATTTTCGAGTTGCATTGGGTTCCTATATCATAAATACACATTTCTCCTTCAGGACTCAAGTCCAAATTATGTATGGAAAAAAAGATACGTGTATTCAGTGTTTTCGCGTTTACTAAATCAACAGAGTCACGGAGATTGGCCTAGATTGTGCATACGACAACGAAATTTGGATTTTCGAGTTGCATTGGGTTCCTATATCATAAATACACATTTCTCCTTCAGGACTCAAGTCCAAATTATGTATAGCAAAAAAGATACGTGTATTCAGTGTTTTCGCGTTTACTAAATCAACCGAGTCACGAAGATTGGCCTAGATTGTGCATACGACAACGAAATTTTGATTTTCGAGTTGCATTGGGTTCCTATATCATAAATACACATTTCTCCTTCAGGACTCAAGTCCAAATTATGTATAGCAAAAAAGATACGTGTATTCAGTGTTTTCGCGTTTACTAAATCAACCGAGTCACGAAGATTGGCCTAGATTGTGCATACGACAACGAAATTTTGATTTTCGAGTTGCATTGGGTTCCTATATCATAAATACACATTTCTCCTTTAGGACTCAAGTCCAAATTATGTATAGAAAAAAAGATACGTGTATTCAGTGTTTTCGCGTTTACTAAATCAACCGAGTCACGGAGATTGGCCTAGATTGTGCATACGACAACGAAATTTGGATTTTCGAGTTGCATTGGGTTCCTATATCATAAATACACATTTCTCCTTCAGGACTCAAGTCCAAATTATGTATAGAAAAAAAGATACGTGTATTCAGTGTTTTCGCGTTTACTAAATCAACCGAGTCACGGAGATTGGCCTAGATTGTGCATACGACAACGAAATTTGGATTTTCGAGTTGCATTGGGTTCCTATATCATAAATACACATTTCTCCTTCAGGACTCAAGTCCAAATTATGTATAGAAAAAAAGATACGTGTATTCAGTGTTTTCGCGTTTACTAAATCAACCGAGTCACGGAGATTGGCCTAGATTGTGCATACGACAACGAAATTTGGATTTTCGAGTTGCATTGGGTTCCTATATCATAAATACACATTTCTCCTTCAGGACTCAAGTCCAAATTATGTATAGAAAAAAAGATACGTGTATTCAGTGTTTTCGCGTTTACTAAATCAACCGAGTCACGGAGATTGGCCTAGATTGTGCATACGACAACGAAATTTGGATTTTCGAGTTGCATTGGGTTCCTATATCATAAATACACATTTCTCCTTCAGGACTCAAGTCCAAATTATGTATAGAAAAAAAGATACGTGTATTCAGTGTTTTCGCGTTTACTAAATCAACCGAGTCACGGAGATTGGCCTAGATTGTGCATACGACAACGAAATTTGGATTTTCGAGTTGCATTGGGTTCCTATATCATAAATACACATTTCTCCTTCAGGACTCAAGTCCAAATTATGTATAGAAAAAAAGATACGTGTATTCAGTGTTTTCGCGTTTACTAAATCAACCGAGTCACGGAGATTGGCCTAGATTGTGCATACGACAACGAAATTTGGATTTTCGAGTTGCATTGGGTTCCTATATCATAAATACACATTTCTCCTTCAGGACTCAAGTCCAAATTATGTATAGAAAAAAAGATACGTGTATTCAGTGTTTTCGCGTTTACTAAATCAACCGAGTCACGGAGATTGGCCTAGATTGTGCATACGACAACGAAATTTGGATTTTCGAGTTGCATTGGGTTCCTATATCATAAATACACATTTCTCCTTCAGGACTCAAGTCCAAATTATGTATAGAAAAAAAGATACGTGTATTCAGTGTTTTCGCGTTTACTAAATCAACCGAGTCACGGAGATTGGCCTAGATTGTGCATACGACAACGAAATTTGGATTTTCGAGTTGCATTGGGTTCCTATATCATAAATACACATTTATCCTTCAGGACTCAAGTCCAAATTATGTATAGAAAAAAGATACGTGTATTCAGTGTTTTCGCGTTTACTAAATCAACCGAGTCACGCAGATTGGCCTAGATTGTGCATACGACAACGAAATTTGGATTTTCGAGTTGCATTGGGTTCCTATATCATAAATACACATTTTTCCTTCAGGACTCAAGTCCAAATTATGTATAGAAAAAAAGATACGTGTATTCAGTGTTTTCGCGTTTACTAAATCAACAGAGTCACGGAGATTGGCCTAGATTGTGCATACGACAACGAAATTTGGATTTTCGAGTTGCATTGGGTTCCTATATCATAAATACACATTTCTCCTTCAGGACTCAAGTCCAAATTATGTATAGCAAAAAAGATACGTGTATTCAGTGTTTTCGCGTTTACTAAATCAACCGAGTCACGAAGATTGGCCTAGATTGTGCATACGACAACGAAATTTTGATTTTCGAGTTGCATTGGGTTCCTATATCATAAATACACATTTCTCCTTCAGGACTCAAGTCCAAATTATGTATGGAAAAAAAGATACGTGTATTCAGTGTTTTCGCGTTTACTAAATCAACAGAGTCACGGAGATTGACCTAGATTGTGCATACGACAACGAAATTTGGATTTTCGAGTTTCATTGGGTTCCTATATCATAAATACACATTTCTCCTTCAGGACTCAAGTCCAAATTATGTATAGAAAAAAAGATACGTGTATTCAGTGTTTTCGCGTTTACTAAATCAACCGAGTCACGGAGATTGGCCTAGATTGTGCATACGACAACGAAATTTGGATTTTCGAGTTGCATTGGGTTCCTATATCATAAATACACATTTCTCCTTCAGGACTCAAGTCCAAATTATGTATAGAAAAAAAGATACGTGTATTCAGTGTTTTCGCGTTTACTAAATCAACCGAGTCACGGAGATTGGCCTAGATTGTGCATACGACAACGAAATTTGGATTTTCGAGTTGCATTGGGTTCCTATATCATAAATACACATTTCTCCTTCAGGACTCAAGTCCAAATTATGTATAGAAAAAAAGATACGTGTATTCAGTGTTTTCGCGTTTACTAAATCAACCGAGTCACGGAGATTGGCCTAGATTGTGCATACGACAACGAAATTTGGATTTTCGAGTTGCATTGGGTTCCTATATCATAAATACACATTTCTCCTTCAGGACTCAAGTCCAAATTATGTATAGAAAAAAAGATACGTGTATTCAGTGTTTTCGCGTTTACTAAATCAACAGAGTCACGGAGATTGGCCTAGATTGTGCATACGACAACGAAATTTGGATTTTCGAGTTGCATTGGGTTCCTATATCATAAATACACATTTCTCCTTCAGGACTCAAGTCCAAATTATGTATAGCAAAAAAGATACGTGTATTCAGTGTTTTCGCGTTTACTAAATCAACCGAGTCACGAAGATTGGCCTAGATTGTGCATACGACAACGAAATTTTGATTTTCGAGTTGCATTGGGTTCCTATATCATAAATACACATTTCTCCTTCAGGACTCAAGTCCAAATTATGTATGGAAAAAAAGATACGTGTATTCAGTGTTTTCGCGTTTACTAAATCAACAGAGTCACGGAGATTGACCTAGATTGTGCATACGACAACGAAATTTGGATTTTCGAGTTTCATTGGGTTCCTATATCATAAATACACATTTCTCCTTCAGGACTCAAGTCCAAATTATGTATAGAAAAAAAGATACGTGTATTCAGTGTTTTCGCGTTTACTAAATCAACCGAGTCACGGAGATTGGCCTAGATTGTGCATACGACAACGAAATTTGGATTTTCGAGTTGCATTGGGTTCCTATATCATAAATACACATTTCTCCTTCAGGACTCAAGTCCAAATTATGTATAGAAAAAAAGATACGTGTATTCAGTGTTTTCGCGTTTACTAAATCAACCGAGTCACGGAGATTGGCCTAGATTGTGCATACGACAACGAAATTTGGATTTTCGAGTTGCATTGGGTTCCTATATCATAAATACACATTTATCCTTCAGGACTCAAGTCCAAATTATGTATAGAAAAAAGATACGTGTATTCAGTGTTTTCGCGTTTACTAAATCAACCGAGTCACGCAGATTGGCCTAGATTGTGCATACGACAACGAAATTTGGATTTTCGAGTTGCATTGGGTTCCTATATCATAAATACACATTTCTCCTTCAGGACTCAAGTCCAAATTATGTATAGAAAAAAAGATACGTGTATTCAGTGTTTTCGCGTTTACTAAATCAACAGAGTCACGGAGATTGGCCTAGATTGTGCATACGACAACGAAATTTGGATTTTCGAGTTGCATTGGGTTCCTATATCATAAATACACATTTCTCCTTCAGGACTCAAGTCCAAATTATGTATAGCAAAAAAGATACGTGTATTCAGTGTTTTCGCGTTTACTAAATCAACCGAGTCACGAAGATTGGCCTAGATTGTGCATACGACAACGAAATTTTGATTTTCGAGTTGCATTGGGTTCCTATATCATAAATACACATTTCTCCTTCAGGACTCAAGTCCAAATTATGTATGGAAAAAAAGATACGTGTATTCAGTGTTTTCGCGTTTACTAAATCAACAGAGTCACGGAGATTGACCTAGATTGTGCATACGACAACGAAATTTGGATTTTCGAGTTTCATTGGGTTCCTATATCATAAATACACATTTCTCCTTCAGGACTCAAGTCCAAATTATGTATAGAAAAAAAGATACGTGTATTCAGTGTTTTCGCGTTTACTAAATCAACCGAGTCACGGAGATTGGCCTAGATTGTGCATACGACAACGAAATTTGGATTTTCGAGTTGCATTGGGTTCCTATATCATAAATACACATTTCTCCTTCAGGACTCAAGTCCAAATTATGTATAGAAAAAAAGATACGTGTATTCAGTGTTTTCGCGTTTACTAAATCAACCGAGTCACGGAGATTGGCCTAGATTGTGCATACGACAACGAAATTTGGATTTTCGAGTTGCATTGGGTTCCTATATCATAAATACACATTTCTCCTTCAGGACTCAAGTC